>SEYY01002721.1:0-42635 GCA_009176605.1 Armadillidium nasatum
TATATATATATATATATATTATATATATATATATATATATATATATATTATATATATATTATATTATATTATATATAAAAAATTATATTTTTTATATAAAAAAAAAAAAAAATTAAATATGAGTTTCTAGCTCACCTATCAAGTTTATTAAGGTTAAGCAATTATTCACTAGATAAAGAATATTATAGGAGCTAATTTATTTAATGTTTTAGTAACAGTTGACTTTACCATCTTTCTTTATTAATTTTATTATTTTTAACTCTCAGAAGGTCCTGAGGATTGAGTCAATCCTCTGCATCACATCTATTAATATTCAAGTGCTCCATTTCAGGGCTTGAGAATAAACACCAAATCCAATTCAACAATACATAAACTGTTATCTTAAGCCTAAAATTCCTTAATTCTCTAAAATAATTATTTGCACCTTATTTTGTTGTGGTCTTTCTTACAACAGGAATACTCAAACCATCAACATAACCATTAAGGTAAATATACATTGATTCTTAATAGACTTCAAATTTAATTATATTCCAGCCCAAAATTTTGAATAGTAGACCGCCTGGGGATTGCTAAAGGGGTGCGCCTAATAATGAAGGCCCAAACAGATGACGCTATTATAAAAGGCTGATAATAACAGTAATTAGTTTCCTTCCTTGTTGGCCAAATAATTATTTAAACAGCTTTTTTAATTTTAAACACTCTATTAATTTTAATTTGAGTTTTATTACCGTATAACAATGTATATAATATGCCCTTCAGTTGAGATCGTAATGCGGTCACAGCTGGGTTTATAGTCTTTGTGTCGTGCGTCGTAGATCAATGTTATAATTTTAGGACAATCTGGGAATCCACATTATTGAAGCCAAAAAAGGAAAAAATTAAAATGGCTTCGTAAATAATAAAGGCTTATTTTCAAAAATTAAAATATTTTTATATTTATCTTTATTTATTTTCTTTGTAAAATTTTTACAGGAAACACGATAATATTTGTTCAAAAAATTATTTCAATTAACGACGTGTAACTATATTGTTTAAAATAGGCGATTTTCTAGGACACGAACTTCATTTGAAAATAGTCGTTGAAATTTGAATTCAAGCTCAAATGCAAAAGGGACTTATCCCCATTTTGGCTATGAATCTTTCTATCCATCTGACCTACTGTATATACGTTACTATATATATTTAAATTATTGTCATAATTTGATCGAGAATTTTATTATTTAGTAACCTAAGCTAACCCACCCGAATATTGACAGAAGTATCAATTCTTTTTCAAGTTACTTTATAAAATTTCAATTTGGAGGAAGAGTTTTGAACAGGGTTGGAGATTTTTTTTGATTTTATATATGAATCAAATCAAAAATCATGATTCTTTTTTTAGTTGCAAGCCTTTTTCATTTGTAAGCTTATTCGCCTAAATAATAATAAATAAGTAAATATGATTAGTTAACAAATAAGTTATTTAAATTATTTTTATATTTTTTTTAAAGGTACTATTGAAAAGCGTTATATATATTTGCTTTAAACTCAATTTGATAATTCATTTTGTTCACACATCGACAAAACTATGGCTTTTCAAAATATCCGCTAAACTAAGAAAATCCTTTAACATGTGTTTTGACTCTCGTTTTATACACGAGAAACTATCATTGCCATGCTACCATCATGTTCTTTAGATGACAGAAGAACGCATTTTCTAAATTACAAGAACGATAATTCTTTTAATGTTCTCTTGCAAATTTCTCGTAGTTTGAACAATTTGAAAGATATGCTTAGTACAATATTTCACTGACTGATATCTCTTAATGTCGAACCATACAGTAGCAAATGTTTCCACACTGTAGTTTACAAGCATCTTAGGTTCGTTTGCAGGATTTGTTTGGGAAATGAACCGTAAGACCCGGTTTGCACATGTCATCCATCGGGAGTGACTGCATGGGAGGTCAAGGATATCTTACAGCCAGATGTGAAACACATTGTTCTGTCTGGATTGCTCTAACAATATCCAGAAGGTACTATTGGTTTTACTAAGATCAGTTTTATTTACACTGATTTCATGTAATTAAATTGCTTCGAAATTTTTAACGGGTAATTTCTCTCAATCAGACAGGCAGTTTGTCTGTTCTCCCACAAGATAACGCTGACCCCTTAATCTCTCCATCTAAGAAACCAAATAAATGTCTGAATAAAAGCTCGTTAAAATGAAGTAAGCATATGAACAACTGCAACTGGCGCAGAATTTTAACCTCTATGTTGGGATAACACCATTTTTCCACTCTGTGTTTGTTGCTGTGCCATCACAACCAATAGATTAGAACTCATTAAGGTCAATATCATCTTCTTGGTACTTAAGAATTCAACGGGCTATTTCACCACCGGTTCCACTCGCTGGTATAATGTGACCGACATATTGCCCACTAGGCTCACGAATCACGCTAATGTGCTCCTCTTCCCTTATTCTTCGATATATTTTACCTTTTATTTATTTTATTTTTGAAAGATAGTATTAACTTTTCTGCCATCAAAGTGTGTTTTGTTACTATGGGCAGGTTCATATATTGTCCTATAGCTTTTCATGTCTTCTATTTTTCTCTTATCTTTCTTTTGTCGATCACCAGAAATCATTCCAAGATATGAAAAATGATGGAAGACCTTTTTTGTCAATCTGTCTCCATTCATCCTACAAACACCTTGTACAAACCACTGCATTTTCCTTTATTCTAACATTCCTGACTCTCTCCCTTCTACTTATACCACTTACTGCTTTCAGACCCTTTATTTTGAAAACCTCAACTTTTTTATCTTTTCCTCGCATTCAACCTCCAAACCTCGCTAACATACATAACTACCGGTACACAGCAACCCTCGAACATTTTCAACTTCACTTTTCTGGACAACCATACTCTATTCCAAATATCCCTCAAAACCCCCTAGCACTTTCTCCCCTTCTCTTATTTTTTGCCCTACTTCATCGTCCACAAAACCATCTCCTCCCAAAAAAATTCACCCCAGGTATTTACATAACTAACCCACTCCAATCTCTCCTTCCCTACTTTAATCTGCAATTCACCACCCCACCTGTACCCCTTCCCCTCCCCTCCCCATTTTTCATCCATAATATTTTACTCTTGCCCGCATTCTCTCTTAAACCCAACTCGACACAGCCTTTTACAAATTCCTCCACTAAAACCTTCAAATCCTCTTGTGACTCAGCCAGGACATCATCATCTGCATACAATAACACATTCGCTTCCCATACTTCCTGTTGTTCGCTCACTTTCACCCTTCTACCTTCTCTAACCATCAATCTCACCACTTTGTCAAAAATAAATTAAACAACCCAGGAGACATTACACAACCCTGCCTCAACCCATTATTTACATTTAAAAAAAATTCCGTTTCCATTCTATTTACTCTCATACATGCCCTGCTATTCCTATAAAATGCCCTTATACACCTCCATATCCTTCCCCTCAATTTCATACTCACTCAGAACCTCACAGTTTACTCCTATCCATCCTTTCAAAAGCTTTTCCAGATATATAAAACACATACAAATCCTTCCCTTTATCTTAACTTTTCTCTTCGATCATTCTTAAAGAGAAAACCTGATCCGTACACCCACTGCCTTCAATAAATCCCCCTTTTTCCTCACCAATCAACAGATTCATCCCTATCCTTCCCATTTAAATTCTACCACATACTTTCCCCACTACACTCACCAAACTAATCCCCCTATAACTTCCACGCTCAAATTTATCACACTTTCCTTTATATAAAGGGACCATACACGCATCTTACCAATCTTGAGGCACGTTTAAAAATACCCAATATAAATTAAACAATCTTTCCAACCATTTTATTACGCTCACCCCCTCTTCCAACATCATCTCTCCACTTATCTCATCCAAACCAGACGATTTACCCCTCTTCACTTTCCTCAGTGCTTTATTTATTTCTTCTACCGAAATCCCCCCCCTTCCCTCAACTTCTCCTACCATTCCCCCTCCGTCACTGCATCTTTAATCCTCGCCTCACTCACATTTAGAAGCCTGTTAAAATTTCCCTCCATCCTGCCCCAACTTCACCTTCTACCTGTATTATTTCACCGTCTGTTTCCTTTATCCCCCTCTCATTACCTTTCCCTTATTTCTTACCTTATTCACCTCCTTCCAAAATATCTTACTCATTTCTCTAAATCCATCCATCATCTTATATCTCCAATTCTCATCCGATCTTTCTTTTGCCCTTCTTACTTCCCTCTTCACTATCCTCTTCTTATTTTTGTAAATCTCCCAATCTTGTAGTACTCAGATATTTTACAAAAGCTTCCTTCTTTTCTTTTACTGCAATTTTAACCTCCTCACACCACCATTCACATTCCTTTCTTTTACTCTTCCCTCCCACCCTCCTCATCTCACACTTTTTACCATCCTCCCCCTCACCTCTTCCCAACGTAAATTTAACTCTCTTCTAAACTGTTCTCCCACTACCCTGTCCTCCAATCTTTCCACTTTAATAATCTTCCTCCAGCCTCCCCTCACTCTAATTCTAGCCAGCACCAAAAATGGTCCGAAATTCCTCTAGCTGCCCATCTAAACACATTTAAATCTCTTATTTTTTCCTTAATACATATATAATCAATTAAGCCACCTTCGCCATTTACCTCACTAATCAAAATATTTAAATTCTCTCAAAACACTCTGTCTTCCTCCGTCGCACCATTCACTGAGGCATAAGCACATACAAACACCCATTCCTCCCTATTAAACCTCAATTTCATCCATATTATCCTTGATGATACTCTATCACACTTTCTCATACAATTCCACCATCTTTGACTCATTACTCTCTCACTAACTCCTGAATATACTCTTTTTAAATTCTCAAAAATCAATCCCTTTCCCTTTTAGTTTAGTTTCTGTCAAACGTAGTAAATCCAACATCTTAACTTTACAAATCTCACCAATTTCCACCTGTGTCGTATCGTCATTAATTCCCCTTATGTTTAAACACCCAATTTTACACACTAATGATCCTCTCTTTAATTCCATTCTCACAGCACTGATAGTATACGGTTCCACACTTACACTGGGGGATAGAATCTCATCCCTCCTTACCAAAATTCACACCTTAAAGTATATTTTTAAGTAATATAAAATAGAACAAACAAAATATATATATATATATATATATATATATATATATATATATATATATATATATATATATATATATATATATATATATATATATATATATATATATATATATATATATATATATATATATATATATATATATATATATATATATATATATATATATATATATATATATATATATATATATATATATATATATATATATATATATATATATATATATATATATAAGGGCCCTTTGAAACTAGGCAATTTAGCCAATTGATTTAAACTTGTGAGTGAACAAGAAGAAAGTTTATAAAATTAATTAAATTCATATTTAAAAAATGTTAATGTAAATAAATAAAAAGTTTGTATAAAATTTTGAATCAAACTTAGATCAAATTTTGACACAAGAATGGAATAAAATGGTACATACAGTGAATAAAGTGGTACTTAGAGTATGTTATATTACCCTAATCTATTTATAATCAATATTATTTTTAAAGTTTATAGGAAATTTTGTTCACATAAAAATTTTAAAATTGGGAAGGGGGGGGAGGGGAGGTGATAAAAAAGTTAAAGGTTTAAAACTTGTCATTGGTTTATGTTGTGTACCGTATAATCGTTTGAACAAGGAATAATAGTTTCCAATTATCCACACATCATTTAAAACTAAACTTTTAAATGACCGAACTTTTTTTTTCTACAAAATATTCGATTAAGGGACTTAATTTTTGTTTTATAAGGTTTCATCTTATTTTCTAACGTACATTTTTCCTAATTATCAAGAGTTATAAAAGGGAAATTTTAGTTTCCTGCCTTTGTTCCTGTCCCAAAGAATATAAATGTAGGGCATTTTTTTTTAAAAATAAATCTTATATTTACAAATTTATTTTTATTATTTCCTTCTTTCCTGTAAGGTAAATAAAAGTTGAATTTTACTTATCAAAAAGTAATTAGGGCTACACAAAACTCCGGTCTGGGCCAGAATTGTAAAAAGGCCGGATCTACGGTGCATCACTAGTGCTTTATATATTTATATAAATAATTTAGTAAATAACATTAAAATCTTTAAAAAAAATTTAACATCAAAAACATAGAAGGAGAAAACCAGAATTTGTAAATATTTTTAATGTCAATTAAAAAATGGTTGGATAAGTTGTCTCTCTCTTTATGTGACATTTTCCAATGAAAATAACTCCCCTCTAAATATTTTAAGGACAGAATTTAAATTTTCAAAGTTTGCAAAGTCAACTTTTGTTAATTTTGGTTAAAATTAAACATTTGTAGACCACAGATGTAAATTGCATACTACAATAGCACCAATAAAGAATCAAGGAACATTTTTTTTTTAACCTATTCAAATTATAAATACAAAATATATTGAGATTAAAAGTTGCTGAAAGTTTGTGCAAGGTTGGTTAAGTAACATGGGTGTCGCACCGAATGAAAGGAGGGTCTGTGGTCCTTCGAAACCACTGATACTACAGAAATTTCGCAAGAATGCAAAAATGCGTATCTCTCCCAATTATGTAAAGTTCCAAAATTGTATTCTGTTACCTTTAAAATTAAAAATTTTATTCCAAAAATAAAAAATGTCCGGATCCCTTTAATTAAGCAGAAATATTTCATGAAAAGTAAAAACTTTTGTTAACATTAAAAACTAAAGCGTGATTTGTGTTTTTAAACAATAAAGCGAAGACACGTCACTTAAAATTAAAAAAGATTATTTTATCAAAGCTGATAATAAAGATTTTAATAGAAAAACTTATAAAAACATTAATATAAATACTACATAAACAAATAAAGTGCTACAATATTGCCTTTGAAAGTTAAACAAAAGAAAAAAAAATGGTCTTGCAATTTCTTTTTAAAAACCAGCTTTTAACGTGGGGTTTTTCACCCTGGGGTTTGATATACAATTATAAAATAAGCGAAAAAAAAATTTAAAATTACCACCCAACTTTCTTCTTCTTTAATGCTTATTAAGCTTGTGCCTTTTTAAGTTTCCTTTCTGATTACATTCATAGGAACAGTCAGTCAGAACATTTAAATAATTTTACGTTTGTGTGTGTAAGCATGTGTCTTTTTAAGCTTCCTTTCCGGTTACATTCATAGGAACAGTCAGAACATTTAAATAATTTTACGTTTGTGTGTGCAAGCATGTGTATTTTTAAGTCTCCTTTCCAATTACATTCATAGGAACAGTCAGAACATTTAAATAATTTTACGTTTGCATGTGCAAGCATGTGTATTTTTAAGCTTACTTTCTGATTACATTCATAGGAACAGTCAGAACATTTAAATAATTTTACGTTTGCGTGTGTAAGCATGTGTGATTTTTAAGTTCCTTTCCGATTACATTCATAGGAACAGTCAGAACATTTAAATAATTTTACGTTTGTGTGTGTAAGCATGTGTGTTTTTAAGCTTTCCTTTCTGATTACATTCATATGAGCAGTGAGAACATTTATACAACTTTATATTTCTGTGAATCAGCAAATGATTTTTTAATCTTGATTTCAAATTGCATTCATAACTGCAATGAGCGCACTTAAACTTTCTTTTGTTGTGTGTTTTTAAATGAGTCTTCAACTCATCTTTGCTTTTAAAACTAAAATTACAATATCTGCAACTCAGGTTTTCCTACATGATACTTTTTTATGTTTTGTTGAGGCACTTCTGCTCTCTGAGGTTTGCTTTTTGAAGTACTTTTCACTTCCAAATCTTTTTCTCCTTCAGCAGCATTCATCATGAGAGTCTGCAAAACAAATGAAAAAAAAAAAGGTAGAAAAAAATTCAAGTATTTTTATTAAAGTAGTTTTCTATTCTTCCTTTCTTTACAATTTTTATTTTTTATAAAAGTTTAGAAGAAAAATAGTATTGTATATGTCACTTTGGGCGATATAACTCAATTTTAGCGAAAAAATGACGTCACTAAGTTTTCTGAACATACTTTCTGATACGATTAAATATTTAGATGTCAACAAACTGAATGTAAACAAACCCGTTTTTGTATTCTCCATTTGTTTTTCGACTTTTACGTGGTGTTTTATGTAAATTCTTAATATCTATTTTAATAATGTTAAAATATAATGCAATTTTCAAAATTAATTATTAATAAACTTTATTTTAATTCATACAACCTTAAATAGAATATCCTCGTACATAGGTACAGTATATCAGAATAATATTGGAAATTAATCTTTTAATATTGGTTACATTATTTATTTGTTTTAAAAGTTAGAATACTCTAAAATATATCCAAAATTAGGACATCTATTTTTGGATGGCAACACAATTTTTAAAAAAATGAATCTGTTTACATGTGTTTGGCACTACTTATTTATTACTTTGACACGATAAAATGTAACGTTACTCAGTGCAAACATTTTTAAAAGAATATCTTCCACAACATCAATTTTTTAATATCTATGCCAATTTTGAGGAATTCTCTATATAGTGCTTAGGAATGGGAATTTTAAACTCCAGAATAAAATTCGGGCTAGCTAGCTTTTGACCCTAGACGAAGTCTGCCCTACGATTGCTAATTTTTAATATCTCACTGTTAGTTATAGAACAAGCTCATTATGTACTTCTACCTCTTATTAATTTGACTTAAACTTATTTTGATGAGTTTGATAGTACTTCTTTTGCTTTCAGAGTTAGGGGATTTCAGCTCCGATATTTGAATGGAAGCCAATTTAAAAGGTCATTTATAAAAGATTTAAATTTTAATATATATATATATATATATATATATATATATATATATATATATATATATATATATATATATATATATATATATATATATATATATATATATATATATATATATATATATATATATATAAGGATGCACCGATTAATCGGCAGATAATCGGTAATCGGCCATATTACCGATTAATCGGTAATCGGCTATTCACATGATTAATCGGCCGATTGCTTAAATCCTTTACCAGAACAAACCAACCTTTACAAGACTATTTTATAACTGCCAAGTTAATCATCAGATAGCTTCGACACAGTAACAAATAACAATACCAAAATAATTCCCAAATTGTTTGTTCATTTTGTGCCTGGCTGCTATTATGGCTTTTGCCTTTTTTTTTTTTTTTTTTTTTTGACTTTATTAAGAAATCATTTATAAATTATGAAACATTAGCATATTACAATTGACTCATTATTAATATAAATACTACAAATACATACATACAAATTGCATAAAAATACTACTAAATTTTGGCAGTTTTCCATGTTTTCTGTTTATACTGTTGCCTCTTCAATTCATGTTGTCTTCTATCTAAGCTCTCAAGCTCATCAGTATTTAAAGTTCAATACTCTTAAGTTATAATGCAGAAACATAAGAGTTTCCCCATTTTCAGGACACAGCCTTTTTCCTTGTAGGTTCATAGTACTAAAAAGTCTTTCACTCTCAACAGATGATGGTGGTGCGCTTAGATATTTTGAAGCCAAATTGCTCAATATTGGTAAAGTCTCCCGTGTCTTTTTCCACCAAAGTAATGGGTCTTCGCTTCTTTGAAGTGTTGGTAGAGTTAAATATTGATCCAGTTCCTTTGCGCATCTACGAGTAACAGATTTACTCCTCTTGAGTTTGGGTTGCACATCTGTTGTACTTGCAACGTCTAAGTCTGAATTTATTTTCATAGGCTTATTTGACTCAAAATCATCTAACAGTTTTGAAAGGGAAACAGTTTTAGGTACACTTTCATAAGTTTCATTATCTTGATCATCATTAGAAGAGCTGTCTCCTGTTTGACTATCAATAGAATTTATCTCAGATTGATGTTCTACAATATCCATAACCCATTTCTTAATAGTGTCTTCTTTAATGTCATCCTTTTGAAATTTCAATTTAAATCTGGGATCGAGAAAAGTAGCCAAGCACAGAAATTTTTCATTTATGTATGATGCAAATCTTTTTTCAGTTGATGCACTGAATTCTTCAACAGTTGAAATAATTCCACTAAATTCACCAGTATGTTTGGTAGCTTTTAATAGAAATAATCTGAGAGCTAATATTGTATGGATTATCATTGATATAGTTTGATGTTCTGTTACTTGATTCTTTGCTGATGTCTTCAAATGGACTTAATAACTGGACAACTTTTTCAACAATTGTTCATTGGTAACTTGATAAAGTTGGAATGTCATTGTCAACAGCATACATTATAAGAGCTTTTAGCTGTTCTAAATTTATTTTCAACATATTATATGTTGAATTCCAGCGAGTAGACACATCTTGAATTAGTTTGTTTGTCCTTTTAAGCTGCTCCTGGATTTCAGTTAATTTGCTAATCGCTAATGAAGAATGATTAAAGTGTGATACTATTTTTCTGCTATTTGCAATTATATTGCTCACAGCCTTTTGCGAAAATATTGAATCATTTACTGAAAGTTGCAATGTGCGTATGAAACATGATAGTGACTGTACACCACACTTCCTCATACCACCAACCATATTTGCAGTGGAAACTCGTAGTACAAGAAAAATTTTGTTGGAGATCTTATACTCATTCAGAACAATGTGTAGTTGTTCACTTATTAATTCAGCTGTATGTGAACCAGGGAAAGGAACAACTCTAAGCACAGCTCTACATTGTTCAAACTCATCTGAAAGCCAATGGCATGTCACACTCAGAAATGGAGCATTATTTGTTGAAGCTGTCCAAATGTCTGTGGTCAAAGAAAGACTGCTAATTTCATCAAGCGATGTCTGAATTTTTGCTTTTACTTTCATAAATATATCCGGGATTATTTTGTCTGTGAAATATTTTCTTGATGGAATTCTGTAATTAGGACAGAGTTTTGCAATAAGCCTTTGGAATCCAATGTCAGATGTTAAAGAATATGGTTGAATATCAACAGCTATCATGTCTCCTATCAAATAATGTATCTCTTGGGACTTGTGATCGTTAATATTCCAAATTTTACTCTTTACTAAAACTGATTGTATAGTTGGTTGAACTTTTTTTGGAGGCTCATAGTTGCTGCACCTTGCTTCTGAAGTACTTGGCTGTGACCAATCATATTGCCTTTTCAGCTTATCCGTTTCAGCTTTTGCTTCATCTGATTGAATTTCTTAATGTGGTTCAACATATTTGTCGTTGTAGAACTCTTTTCAGATTTGCCACCTCTTGATATGGTGGCTTTACATAATTTAAAAATACATTTACTGTTTATCCTTAGGATGAACATCAAAATACTTCCAACAATAACTGGTTGACATACTGCTTTTCGTTATAAAGTGTAATTACTATTTAATTATTTATATCTCTTCAATCGAGATTCTAGAATCTAGAGTTATCTTTAAAATTTAAAAAAAAATTATTTTTTTATATATCTGAAAAGTAAGCAATAAAAATGATTTACATTAATAATGAAAACATGCATAGTTATTAGTAATAAATAATAATGTTGATAACTGCTTTTTCTCAGTATTAATTTAAATTATTAGGCGTAATTGATGAAAGGCCGATTAATCGGTAATCGGCCACTTGGCTTATCGGTGCACCCCTAATATATATATATATATATATATATATATATATATATATATATATATATATATATATATATATATATATATATATATATATATATATATATATATATATATATATATATATATATATATATATATATGGTATTGCAAAATTAGTGGTACAAAATTTGGGTGTAGAGAAGGACAAATTAAGAACATGTAATATATACAAATGTTTCGTCAAATGTTTAGTTTAAAAGATTTAGCTTGTATTAGTTTTAGAGAGAGTTCTCGAACGTTCCAGTATTACGTGTTTAGGGAGGTAAGGTAGGTTACACAATGTGAGCAAATATCACTTGTAATTGTGAGGCATAACTGGCAACATGAATCGTCTAACAAATGTGGAAATGGCCGACATGCACCTAGGGTATGGAGCTTCAAATGGTAATGCAAGACGTGCAGCAATAATATAAAGAGATCATTTTTGAAATCATTTTGTTTCAGGTTCTCCAAGTTTAATATACCTGTGAAGACGATTGCGCGAATCATTAACATTAGGTCGTCCAAGGGAGATGCCTCTGGGTACCGAAGAAGGAGTTTTACGTCATATTCGTTGTCACCCACGCACGAGTATTGGTATTAGAGACAATACTGCAATATTTTGTGTATTGAGAGAGAGATTGTAGTTTCCATCCATATCACTTTCAGATGGTATAGGGTTTGCAACCAGAAGATTACGTTCCTCGATTACAATTGACGCAGTTTTTTTTCTGGATCAAGAGGCAAATGGGACAGACTTCTTCGAATATGTATTGTTCACAGATGAGGCGTATTTCAGGTTTGATGGTGTGTTCTATTTGCATAACAATCACAAATGGCATGTAAATATCCCACATATCTTGAATCAACATGAATATCAACAACGCTAAGGTATGAATGTTTGGGTTGGTATCATACATAACCACATTATTGAACCATACATTTTGCAAACAACGCACAATTGACATGCAAAAACAATATTTTATCAGAAAGTATTTTCTGGATTAGATGTACCCTAAGCTATCCGCAAACGAGGCTCCAGTACATTTTTTATTGGTGTACAAAATTACCTGGATGTTCAATGAACAAATAGATGGATAGGACGGAATGGTCCAGTGTCCCGTCCTGCGAGGTTCCCATACATGAATCCTCTTGAATTCTGTTACTGGGAGTGTACATGGGGAGCCTCATATATGATACAACTGTCGAGTTAGAGGAGGATCTCGCAGCAAGAATGGTAGGAGCCTTCTGCAGATATTGCTAAGGTGCCAGGCCTCTTCGAAAACATACGATAGTTACTACTACGTAGGTATTGCATGCGTATTGAAGTTAGCGGTAGACACTTCAAACAGTTATTGTAAATAATGGTTGTGAACAATGTTAGGTTTGTCTATCTGTGTTTGATTTTCCATCATATACCACCTATTCTTAACCTTTACGCTCACTATCTAGTAAACCAAACATCTGAGGACACATCTGTATAAAATGTGCCTATTTTGCCCTTCCCTTCTCACTTAAATTTTGTACCATTAATTTTGCAACACCCCATATATATATATATATATATATATATATATATATATATATATATATATATATATATATATATATATATATATATATATATATATATATATATATATATATATATATATATATATATATTAGGGATGGAGTGAAGTATCGGTATCAGTATCCGCAGTATCGGCATATTTTTGAGTGTCGGTATCGGCAATTACAGTATCAGTATCTGTAAAATTTTTGGACAGTATCGGTATCGGTTGTAGTATCGGCAAGTATCGGCATATTTTTAGGTATCAGTATCGGTAAAAATTTTGGTATCGCTCCATCCCTATATATATATATATATATATATATATATATATATATATATATATATATATATATATATATATATATATATATATATATATATATATATATATATATATATATATATATATATATATATGATGGATTTTTCGGAAATGTCATATTTTAAAATTTGCGGATGCGGATGTTGAATTAATTTACATGTATTGACTTATAAATATCTGGATGTTGAACCCTTTTCGAAAGTGAAAAGCTTTTTGGTAATGCGGGTCACATATATTCTCCAAGACGAAATCGAATAACCCAAGAAATTGGAGATAAGATTGCTTCTGCATCACAGTTTAAGAGATCAAATTTAAAGTACTTGAAATTTGCATGTCCTTCAATTTTCTCACATTAAAATTTTTAAAATCAATGTTCTGGAGATACTACAGGGTGTCCCACTTGTTCACGGTCTCAGATAGGCCCAAAGTATTAGTCATAAGTTAATAAAATTTGCCAAGAGCAAACCTTGGTGTGTAAGTATTGTGCTAACATCACAGGTGTTGGAAGTGATCGCCATTAGCGTCATTTTAGACCTACAAACGCTCTTCCATATTACGAAAGGTTGCTGCCAAAGTCCCTTGGAAATGAACCCATCTCCGAAGGAGGAATCAATTTCGTACATGTTGAAATTGGATGACGTTGAGTTTCGTTAATATATGAAAGAAAAAAGTGTTGCTAAACTTGAAGCTGTTCATGAACTTAAAATCAATGGTATATGTAAATGTAAAATTGTCAAAAAAGCCCTCTGTGATGAAGGATTACATCCAAAAACAATAATCCTATGTAAATTGCGCATAAACACAAAGAGATTTAAGAAACAATAATGAAAGACATGAAGCAATCTTTAAATAGTAGTAAGAGAATCAGATCTTCTCTGAATTGATATTCATCTTTAAAATGCAAAAGGTATTTAAATATCAATGCTCCTTAAGGTTCAAGATAAAGATAAGTTTTGGAACATAGGTAAGGTAGCAATTACTGGTTAATTAAGTTCCGAATAATGGTTCAAGAAACTACCAAAATTCAATTTATTCATAAAGAACCACAACGTTGCTTGTTTGACAAGAATGGGTGAGTGTCATGGTCAAAATTATAGAGTGGATTAGTTGTGAGCGTCCATTGTGCTTTGCACAAGGCATTCATACTGTTGTGTGTGACGTCCTTTACAACAAAGTAAACAAGCAGACTGATAGTCTTATATCTGAAGTGAGGTCAAATAAATGTGCTAAATATGACCAAAAGGAGGAGCAAACAGAAGATTTCCAATCAAAAAGAATGATAATAAGTTTTCTTGGTACAAAGCTTTGATTTTTATGGGTGATTTATCAGCCTCTGAGAAGAAGCAGAAGATGACAGCTATAATCAACAGACATTCTCAGCAATTGGTGTGTGCAAAAGAAAAAACAAACTGAATGAGTTATTATATTTGACACAACTGATGAAAAACCAGAGTGTTAACAAAATTATGAGTGCCATGAAGTGTAATGGTTTAAAATTAGTTCAAAAAGTGTCTTAGAACAACTTATCTTTTAGAAGCATTTTCATTTAAGAGAAACAATATAATCCCACAAATATACATCAAAAGAAAAAGAAATGCAAATATATATTAGAGAGAGTAGAAAGTTGAGTTGAGTAATTTCCAAAAAGTTTGTAGATGAATGCATTGAGTAGATAAATAAAGGAAATAGTTTTTGAAATACTGAAAACCACTATTTTTTTGACGTACCCATTTGAAGAGAGAAAAATCAGAGTTTCTCTAAAGCTACCTTTTTATACATATAAATAACGATAATAGTTACTGTAATCAACATGAGTGGAAATGAAAAATGATATTAGAAGGTTTTTAAAGACATAATAGAAAGGGGAAAGAGGATGCAATCGAACCTTGAAAAAAAAGTAGTGCTTTTTCTCTCTCTCTCTCAAGAGTAGAAAGAGAAAAATTCCCTTGCATTGCGTATATAGTAGCGAATCGGACTCAATATCAAAGGGTCTGGGTTCAATCTCAAGAGAGAAACTCTATAAAAAAGGTTTAATTCCTAGATTATCAAATTTAAACTTAATAATAATAATAATAATAAACTTTAAATGAAATTACAATGTACGCATAAATGAAGTAGAAAGACTTTGCACAATTCTGAAATGAAATATAAGTAACATGTGACTCAAGGAATTTTATGAAGGTATCCTTGTGAAGAATTGCATGAGAAGAGTCAGAGTTACTCCCAAACAGGAAACTTTTTTTTACCTGATTCAAATTATCTTTCATAAATCTTTTTAATTTCTTTATTTTCTTCAATAATGAAGAAATATTTTTTGAAGTCATAAATTTCTAAAAATGAAGTTGACTTATTATTATCCATAATAATAATAATAATAATAATAATAATAATAATAAAGTTTTCCACTCCATAACTTGTTATAACTTAAGTAATGAATAACATTTGAATCAACATACCTTTGAGTGCTGACCACAAGATTTCTCCTCAATCATCATCACATTTTCGGATTTTATGACACCATTGTTAACCAGTCCTTCGTCTAACACGGATTCCTTCTCTGATTCAGTCAACTCTGACTTTATAGATACATTTTCATCTAACTCTTCAATTTTAATGTCTTCTGTTTTTAAAGTGAAGTCTGATTCATTATCAGAAAAGATCTGAAATAACAAAGAATTTGATTAAGCTTACTGGGATGTAATACAACCAAAATCAAGTCAAAGTGTGATAAAGATCCATGAAGGGAGGTAATCAAGTTTGAAGACAATCAAATAGAAGCCAACTCTACTCTGGTTAATAGGTAAGATAGCATTGATTTAAAAATGGTCTGGGTTGGATTGTAAATATTAATCCTAAGAACATTCCAAGATCATCAGGTGTTGGAAAAAAGAAAGTTGGTCAGTAAATTAGAAAGGAAACCCATAGAGGGACAAAGAAGTCAAAGAAATTTGGAAAAAGTGTTAATAGGATTTGGGATCTGAAGGACTCGCATTATGGATTATTAAAGCAACTGTTTGAAGAACAGACAATGACCATATTGCAAAATGTGGAAAATTTTTCTTGTCAAAAGATTTTATATTATTAAAATATTATATTTGATGTTTTCAGAAAGCATAGATAGATTACATTATTGCATTTGCTAAAAAATTTTATTCTTATAAACCATAGTTTGGTTTATTTCCTTATTTAAAAAATAACAAGTAACTTAAATTGTGACCAAGAAAGAGCTGTAGAATTAACAAAATATTTGTGTCACTTTTTCTGTTAGTCGCATAGAATGGAAATACCCATCACAAACTTTGCATTTCAGCTCTTACTACAAAATATAAATCTCAAACTCCTCCATATATATATATATATATATATATATATATATATATATATATATATATATATATATATATATATATATATATATATATATATATATATATATATATATATATATATATATATATATATATATATATATATATATATATAGTCCCGACCAGTGGATTTTTATTGAACTTCTTTGGGGTTTTCTAAAATATATATTTTGAAATTTACATAAACTTTAAAAACAAAAGTTCCCCTAAACTTCTTTTATGCAATATTTTTGATTCTTTAGACATGAATAAAATAAATATCTTGGAAGATTATTTTCATAAATTGTTTACTTTATTCAGTGACTCCCTCCATCCTCTTTCTAATCATTAAACTGTTTATTCACTTTCATTTACTATCACAATTACAATGGATATCATTCCTCTTTACTTGGAAACCTTTTTTTTGAGGAGAGTGTGAGGAATATCTTCCAACAAGTCTCATCCTTTCTCTGTCCAACTCTCCGACCTTAGAATTAACAAATGTGCTTACTCTTACATGTACTCAACTCAATGTCTGGCACAGTCTTCCTTTCATGTGTAAACTATCAACTATCTCTTTATCAATTCATGTTGGCCTCTAACCTGGGTAAAAGATTTAGATCCTCCAAATCTGGTGGATTATGTATAACTGGGAATTTACAAGAATATATATATATATATATATATATATATATATATATATATATATATATATATATATATATATATATATATATATATATATATATATATATATATATATATATATATATATATATATATATATATATATATATATATATATATATATATATATATATATATATATATATATATATATACCCACCTGAGAATCTTGTTGATAAGAGTCATATTCCAAGTCTAATTCTTCAATCTTTATTTCACTTTCACATTTAATATTCATTTTGATATTTATTTAAATGGAAATATATTCCAAACAATTAATAAACCTAAAAACAGAAAAAGAAGAAAATAAAAAAATTTATTGGAAATTCTTATAATAATAACTGAGAATTAGAATCAATAGAATTGTAATTATCTTAAAATAACATCACTGATATGACCAGGTAAATATTAGTATAAAAATCTTTTACATGCTTTAAAATATATATATATATATATATATATATATTGATTTTTTTTTTAAATTAATTATTTGATTTTGCTTTCCACATGCAGTTTAGTTGTTATATTTTTGTTTATCATGGAATTCAGCTTATTAAATAAATTGCATGTGAAATTATCAGAATTAGTAATTAAATAATAAAACAAAAATAGTAAAGCAAAGAAAAAATATGTATAGGAATAATTATTATTTGTTCTTAATCTTTTTTAAGTTTCATTGCATTCAGATTCCAAATGATAATTATCATAAGGACTAAATTGTACGAAGTTTGAAGATTTGACTTTAGATTGATTCTGAGTCATTTTATTTGAAATAGAATTTGAACTACCAAGTTTACTTAATTTCAGTTTGATACTACACTGAAACTGAACTTGATCTTAGTTAGGTAAATGTTTATAATAACACTATCCTTTTGTTTAATTCCCCTTAACGAAGACTCTATTTCTGCTCTTATACTTTCAATATATGATGGATCCTTATCTATACCCTAGCAATCTATATGCATTAAAAAATAATCTATTTTAGTCTTGAGAGATGCCCTAGTTTTAACTAACATTTTATTAGTTTTGTGCAGAAGTGATTGAACATCTGTGTTAGACATTTTGATTAGAACTATTGCTTAATGACTAAAAAAATAAAAATTTTGAAAATATAATGATATTTAGATATGACTAAAATTTATCAAAATTTTGAAACATAATGCTGGTCTATTGACCTAAATATATATTAAAAGTTTTGAAAGTTTGAGACTGATCTGTCTGGTTAAACACAAATGAAACTTTTGAAATATAAAGCTGGCCTATTTTGCCATGATTTAAAAATTTGAAAAAGTGAAAATGGCTTATCTGCCAAGATTGATCGAAATTTTGAAAATAGTTTAAATGGCTAAAACTTGAAATTTTGAAATATGAGATTCACGTATTCAACCAAGATTAATCAAAACATTGAAAATTTAAAATTATTCTATACAGCCTAAAATTAAAAAGTTTGAATTTTTTTTTTTTTTTTTAAGGTTTGGCTTGCTTGACCGTAACACAAGTGGAAGGTTTTAAAATTTTGAAGTGGATCTATATGGCCCAAAAAATGCAAAAATATTAAAAATTGCAAATGGCTTACTAGGCTATAAATACAACTAGAATTTTGAAATTTTTAAAACGGCCGAAATACCAGAGAATGACTGAAATTTATAATTTTTTAAAGATACAGGCCTGAATTTTTTTCTACTCAGCCTAATTACATAAGCGAAATGATCTGATTTTTTTTTTTATGGGTAATCGATGAATGACATGATTTTGTAAGAAAAAAAAAATTTTAAACTAAAAAAAATAATTATTTTTTTCAAAATGATGTCAGAAGATCATCTGCTGAAAATATACACCATGCTATTAAAAGAGAAACTATTCTTTGACTATTTTGACTAGGTTAACATATGACTAGATTTTAAAATACCTTGAAGCTAATAATATTTAAAATATATATATATATATATATATATATATATATATATATATATATATATATATATATATATATATATATATATATATATATATATATATAGAGAGAGAGAGAGAGAGAGAGAGAGAGAGAGAGAGAGAGAGAGAGAGAGAGAGAGAGAGAGAGAGAGAGAGAGAGAGAGAGAGAGAGAGAGAGAGAGAGAGAGAGAGAGAGAGAGAGAGAGAGAGAGAGAGAGAGAGAGAGAGAGAGAGAGAGAGAGAGAGAGAGAGAGAGAGAGAGAGAGAGAGAGAGAGAGAGAGAGAGAGAGAGAGAGAGAGAGAGAGAGAGAGAGAGAGAGAGAGAGAGAGAGAGAGAGAGAGAGAGAGAGAGAGAGAGAGAGAGAGAGAGAGAGAGAGAGAGAGAGAGAATATAAGGGAAAATTTTATCACCAACTACTCAAAGGTTAGAGGAGTAAAGGGGATAGATAAATGTTCATGTGTCATGCATTTATATCTTGTACTATAATAAGTATTATTGCAGTATAGCAATAAAATCGTAAATGCATGGCACACGATAATTTATCTTCAAGGGGCTTCACATCGCATACCTCTGACTCTTGAGTGGTAATAAAATTTTTATTTATTTTCTCTCTCTCTCTCTCTCTCTCTCTATATATATATATATATATATATATATATATATATATATATATATATATATATATATATATATATATATATATATTAATATATATATATATATATTTCCATATTTAGTTTCAAGATCTTTTAAAATCTAGTCATAATAGCAACCTGGTCAAAATAGTCAAAGGACAGTTTCTCTTATAATAAAACGGTATATATTTTTAGCATATTGAAAAATTAATTTTATTAGTTTTGAAATATTTTCTTTTTACAAAATCATGTCATTCGTCGATTAACCATTAAAAAAAAACCATTTTCTTAGTTATGCTGTGTAGAAAAAAAAAACCTGGGCTCACATATCTACAGAATTACCATGAAATTTTGAAAATATGGATGGTCTACTTTGTCAAAATAAAATAAAAATATTGAAGATGGCTAATATACCTAAAGATTAAAAACTTGAAAATAGCTAATATACTATTTTTGGACTTAGTCATAAAAGACCCTTGTGGCTTACAACTATCTTTACTTTCTAATATTCTTAAGGGTTAACTGGGTTTAAACTCTGTTGGCTGAAATTACTTTGCATAGCCAACTACTATTAAACCTTGGGATACAATTCAGCCTGTAACCTAATAAATATATATTTACTAAAACAAATAATATGACTCATATAGCTTAATTAGGCCTACTGAATCTATTAAAAAACAAAAAAAAAAATTCAATTAACACTAAGCTATCAATTACTATAAAGCTTATATTATGAGTAGGATATCTTGAAGAAAATGTTCTCAACCAAGAGAACACAAAACTTTGGAGGAGTGTGTCGTCATTTTTTGAATAAAACATACATAGGGTCAGGGAGACACCATAGTAGAGTAAACTAACCATCCGTCCCGAATATTTCAGGACAGTCCCGATTTTTTTAGAGTGTAAATAGGGACGAAAATTTGTCCGATTTTTAGAATTGGCCAAAATTATTTATTCAGCCAGTTAACCCTTTTTTGTTTGTGGAATGTCCTTAACTAATAAACCATATGACTTGGTTTTGAAAACAACATTCGTATTTCTTCTTTATATTAAAAATCACTGCTCCTTTATACATCCCTTAAAGCCCTGACGGGTAGGGTATTTTGAAGAGAAGGGGGGAGGCAATGTTCAAAAGCGTCCCGATTTTTGGTCAGAAAAATATGGTCACCTTATAGTAGAGTCACTAAAGAGTCTTGGTCAGTCTCAGCACAGATCTTGACAATGGTCTTCTAAGACAGTTGTTATATTCTGTCGATTTGGGATGTGAAGTATAGGTACTTCATCAAGTATATTATAACTTTTGAAATTGTTTTGATGGGATTCCCTGGCCACCAAGGATAGTTGGAAAGGAGAAAGTTGTGACACACTATGCACTAACAACATTTCGGAAGGATGACGAATGAGTTACGATATATATCGATATCAATATTTTTCTTCGATAGTATCGAAAAATTTCGATGATATTTTTAAAGCCGATATATCGATATATCGGTATTTTACCCTAAGTATCGATATCCTTATAGTAATTAGCGCGTCGGCTTTCCTTCTAAGAGGTTGGAGGTTCGACTCCTCATATTAGCAGACTGTAAATTTTATTATTTATATATATATATATATATATATATATATATATATATATATATATATATATATATATATATATATATATATATATATATATATATATATATATATATATATATATATATATATATATATTGTAGCCTCTGTAGCGGTCGACGCAATCTATAACTCAGGGAAGCCCGGTACACGGGAAGCGTCAAGTTCAAGTAGGTTAGCCACGCATAGTCCTTTTTCTGAGACGCATACTTTCAATCCTAACTCTGCACGTTTGCTCCGTTGGAAGTGCCAAAAGAAAATTTCTTTGCCAAGTTTAAGCAAGTAGTTATTATTTTGTGCTTAGTAATATCACAGAATCACGTAAAATTGCACTGCCAGTAAACAGGCCTGCACACGCATTATAGCTGTGAAACACGTCCAACGGAGGTAAGCACGCATATGAATATGGTAGCAGATATATGGTTATTTACGACCTGATCTTAGAGTGCATATTCTCTTTTTTGTTTTATATGGCTCTACACGAAGCCGCCATTGCAGATAACTCCTGCTTGTCACTGCCAACCTGCAACACAAATTACCAAAGCACTCCAGCTAAAAATCTCTCTCTCTCTCTCTCTCTCTCTCTCTCTCTTCTCTCTCTCTCTCTCTCTCTCTCTCTCTCTCTCTCTCTCTCTCTCTCTCTCTCTCTCTCTCTCTCTCTCTCTCTCTCTCTTCTCTCTCTCTCTCTCTCTCTCTCTCTCTCTCTCTCTCTCTCTCTCTCTCTCTCTCTCTCTCTCTCTCTCTCTCTCTCTCTCTCTCTCTCTCTCTCTCTCTCTCTCTCTCTCTCTCTCTCTCTCTCTCTCTCTCTCTCTCTCTCTCTCTCTCTCTCTCTCTCTCTCTCTCTCTCTCTCTCTCTCTCTCTCTCTCTCTCTCTATATTATATATTATATATATATATATATATATATATATATATATATATATATATATATATATATATATATATATATATATATATATATATATATATATATATATATATATATGTGTGTGTGTGTGTGTGTATGGTATGTGTATACGTATTACTGATAGCAATTTTTGTTTTTGATCGCGATTATATCTGTTAATATTAATTGTTAATTAGTACTTACATTGATTATACGGTTATTATTGTTTATTAATTATTATTTACAGATTTCATTTTTTTTGCACAAATGTTGGTAATTATAGCTTAGCTTTTGCCTTTTTGCAATTCATTAGTATTTGTAAATTCCATTTTTGTATTCTACAAATCTGGGTTCTTCTAAAGTCTTCTTTTGTTCCAAGAAGCCCAGTTATACCTGTAATAAAGTTACTGAACCTCAGAATTGGCTTTCATTCCCGGACACCGCTTTATATAGTGACCAGAACTTCTAAGAAACAAGAAGAAGCCGTGTAACAGGAAGAAGCAGTAATTAATACTTTTTACTATAACAATTTTTTTTATTATATATATATATATATATATATATATATATATATATATATATATATATATATATATATATATATATATATATATATATATATATATATATATATATATATATATATATATATATATATATATATATATATATATATATATATATATATATATATATATATATATATATATATATATATATATATATATATATATATATATATATATATATATATATATATATATATATATATATATATATATATATATATATATATATATATATATATATATATATATATATATATATATATATATATATATATATATATATATATATATATATATATATATATATATATATATATATATATATATATATATATATATATATATATATATATATATATATATATAGTTTTTTACCACATGTATAGTGTTCGAATCTTGTTAAATAATTGGACTATTTTTAATATAGGGTCATTGAATTTATTATTACTATGATTGTAATTTCCACCTCACTAATTCAACGTTTCAATGTTTTATGTGTTTTTCTCTCTACCCTTAAAATTTGCAGCGTTATTCCTCTCTTTTAAAAAGACAATCTCTCCCTCTAGACCAATAACCATCTCACACACACGATTAGCAAAATATTTGACAAAATAATATTTGAACAGCTGACTGTTTATTTCACCTCAAACTCACTACTTAGCGATTTCCAGTTTGGTTTCAGAAAGGGGCGTTCATTTTCGACACGCTTGTCTGTTTGACTGAAAAATTTTACAAAAATTTAATAGAATGAAGACTGGTCCGCTCTTTTGTTACTTGATTTTATCAAAGTGTTTGACATAATAGACCGTGATATCCTATTAACAAAATTAAATATACTGGGATTCGATGGCTTAAACTTACAGTGTTTTAACTTACCTCAAAGGAAGAAAACAATATGTAAAGTTGGGTGATATACTTTCTAACATACAACAAATAAAAACTGGTGTTCCACAGGTGTCCATACTAACACCTCTTTTATATTTAATATACACAAACGCCATAATAAAATCACACAACCCCTTCTCTGTCTCGTTCGTAAATGATATATCTAAGTTGATCACTGACAAAAATCCAAGAACCTCTCTCAAAAAAAGTTGAAAGCACTTTATCAAATATCATGAGGTGGATCGACGCAAATAAACTGTCTTTAAACATTCAAAAACCCTCTTACACTATAATAAGCAACAAAAATGGAGGAAATGAGTTTAAAATTAAACTAAACGACATTGAACTAACCCGTACAAGTAGGAGGAAAATCCCGGGAGTCGTAATAGATGAAAATTAACATTTAAAGAAAACATAAACACATTTGAAAATAAACTCGCAAAGTATATGTACAGTCGTGAACAAAAGTTGTTCCTAAGGCTGGAAATAAATATTTATATAAAATGCATCATTTCAGGTTCAGCCAAAAACAGTCAATTAAGCCCCTCTCATGTTTTTATTCCATTTTTATTCAAAATGAGCTATATATTTTATATAAATATTTATTTCCAGCCTAATAGGAACCTTTTGTTCACGACTGTAAATATAGCAAAATCCATCCACTTATATGCTCCGAAAAATATATTTTGCACCAGCGCTAGCATAATGAAAATCAAATTATAAAAATCAGTTGAACTTTTTTACATGATTTTTTTCCTTCAAAAAAATGTTGTTTTTAAAAAAAAAAAAAAAAAAAAATTTAAGTAACGTCACTATCTTTATATTTTTAGGTTCAAAATATCATAAGAGAGATTAAAAAAGAAAATAAATTAAAATTAGTTTAAATTTAGGCATTTTAATGAGCTGTGTGAAAAAATAAATCAGCGTCCAACGATATTTTTGGCTTAATTAAATTATTGAAACCTGCAACACTGTTTTACTTTTGAATTCTGAATTTAGATATTTACTGTAAAAGGCCGGTGAGTTAAATGAAATTTATTAATTTTAAAATTTCAATAGAAATATTTTTTTATTTTAATTATTATTTATTATTTTTTATTTATTTATTTATTTATCGTGCAAGTTGTACGAGTAAGACCATGACGTAACAATCCTTATTAATCACAAATTTCATTTAATTAAAAATAATAAAAAATAAATATGCTTGTCTAGTATCTATAAATATAAACTTATTCAAAAAAGTTTATTGCAGTTAACTTTTTCCATAGAATTATGTAGTACCGAAGAGAATAAAAATCTTTAGGGTTGACATGTGCCATGGCACATTTCAACCCTGAAGTTTTTTATATTATTAAAGATTAGTATTAAAATAAAAATATTTATTTATTTTTTGCGTTGGAACTCTCAGCTCTTAAATTTTGAAGAAAAATAAAACCTTAATTTCTGTAATTATAAAATAAGCAAAAAGAGACAGAGCTTTGAATAGAATTTTAAATTTAAGTGAATTAGTCCCATTAAATCAATTGTTAAAATAAATCATCTTAGAATTTTTTAATTTTATTTATTTATTTATTTTATTTTTGTGGTAGATTACTGAATGGTGCACCATTCAGTAATCTACCACAAAATATTTTTTTCCAAGATGATTTTTTTCAATTGATTTAATCTGACCAATTCACTTACATTTAATATTCAGTTCAAAGCTCCAATTGTCTCTATTTACTTATTTTATAATTATAAAAATTAAGGTTTTATTTTTATTCAAAATTTAAGTGCTGAGAATTCCAACGCTAAAAATAAATTATTTTTTTATCTTAATATTTATCTTAATAATATAATAATAAAAATTAAATAACAGCACAGAACCATAAACTATTTAAAAAAAATAATAATATAGCTTATTTATTTTCTTTAAAATTTAAAAATTACATTAAATTGGTTCTTTCAGTCGCATTTTTGAAATTTTCGTGTGAAAAAAAATTTAAATTACATTGTACCTTTTAAAAAAATTATAATTTAAATTACTTACTCAATTATGCAAATTAATTAACCAATTACATTTACTTATTAATTATTACTTAGGCGAATAAGCTTACTAATAAAAAGACTCAATAAAATCGACAAAAAAAATTAAAAATCATGATTTTTTAATTTCATTCGTATATGAAAAAATATCCCATAAATCCACAACCCTGTTTTGCATATATTCACCCCACAAAATTTACTGCCTCTCCATATATGGAACAACACCCCAAAAACAAAAAAAAAAAAAAATAAGCACACATCAAATCATAACAATGCAAAAACAAATTATAAGACTCCTCAGTGGCAGCAAAGATTTTTATAGTCATATACAACTCATATTCAAAAAACTTAACAAACTGCAATATGATCATCTTCTAAATCTCTCTCTCCTAAAGGAAATACACAAAGTAATGAACAATAATACATGTGAATTCCAATTAGTTATTATATAATAAATAATTATTATCAATAAATAATCAAACTGAACAAGGAACAATCCTACGAAATAGCACCAACCTAAAAACTCCTTTCTACAAATTACTAAAGCACGACAAGCAGTAAGCTACATCTCCGTCATACTATTTAATAAACCTATTCTGATGATATAAAAAATGAAAAATCAATAAAATCATATGCACCCAAACTGAAAAAAATGACATAAATTCCGTACTGAACTATTATTATTAAAATCAGATAAACAACAGTATTCAATAAATTTTTTCCTATTATTGCAATTATTATTACTGTCATTAGTATTATAATTATTATTATTGAAATTACTATTATTTACATCAATAATCTATCCATATTATTATTACTTTATTATTATAAGAATTTTATTACTTTTGCATTAACTTTATTTATTTTTTATATTTTTTATTAAATGAATTAAAATATTAAACATGTATGAAACATTGGGGTTCAAAGGTAGGGATGTAACTAGCAATGTTGTCAACCGGGGCGAAATTGTGGATTGACGCCATATATATATATATATATATATATATATATATATATATATATATATATATATATATATATATATATATATATATATATATATATATATATATATATATATATATATATATATATATATATATATATATATATATATATATATATATATATATATATATATATATATAAAAATAAAAAGTAAAATATTAACAAAGTTCAAATGTTTAAAAAAAAAAAAAGTAAAAAAAGTAAAAAAAAAGAAAAGAAAAAGAAGTAACAAGTCACTAGCTTTCGTTGCTACAACTAAACCCAAGTACGAGAGAGAGAGAGAGAGAGAGAGAGAGAGAGAGAGAGAGAGAGAGAGAGAGAGAGAGAGAGAGAGAGAGAGAGAGAGAGAGAGAGAGAGAGAGAGAGAGAGAGAGAGAGAGAGAGAGAGAGAGAGAGAGAGAGAGAGAGAGAGAGAGAGAGAGAGTGTGCGGGAATTTAAGAATCGATATAGAAAATTATAATTAGACAGTAAGACCCACTTTTTTCGACCACGAACCAATCAAAATCTACCTAAAAATTGTACAATATTGAGTGTTGCTATTTCCAGATAATGACAAATTTGAGTCTCTTAATTTGTTTGACTTAATTTATAACTTCACTTTTCCTAACTGAAATAAAAACGAAAAAGATAAATAAAAAGTTTGTTTCATATTAATTTTACTATTCGTAATAATGATCATTTTCTAATATTATCTTACCATGACACCAATATATATATATATATATATATATATATATATATATATATATATATATATATATATATATATATATATATATATATATATATATATATATATATATATATATATATATATATATATATATATATATATATATATATATATATACAGTATATATATATATATTAGATTAATAGAAGTAGGTAAAAGATTACGAAAAAATATCCACAGCACATTTATGGATGGAAATTAGAAAATAACACAATGAACAAGATTTTCGTGATGTTCCACGGTCAAGATTCTTTTTAAAGATCTTGAAGATTGCTTAAGCGAAGTGTCCAACGAGTTTTGCTGCAGTAACTTTCTGCTCCCTGCAGCGAAAATTGAAGATAAAGGATGTGTTCCATGAAATCAAGCGTGACGTCACACTTAAGACAACGGCAGAGATTTAGCAGAATCTTTTGTTTTCGTGAGACAATTCGCTGCAACAATTAACAGCTAATCTACATAAACAAACCTAAATATATTTAAAATCTAATTTAATCAGTCATTTAATTGACTTAAACAATCACTTAATTTAATTAATATCATTAAGGTCATATGTAGGAATATAAGATAGCATATGAGTCAAAGGAAGATCTTAAAAAGACTTTGGCTGCAGCCATGATTAAAAACATTTCCAAATAAATGAACATATTTAATTTGGTTCTTTTAAAACAAATTAATGATCCAGAAATGGTAAAATAATTATCCGTAATAATTTGCAAATATATCTTTATCAAAGGTATTGGTTCTAAAAGAAGGCGTTAGCCGAACTCATCCAAGTTTGTTTACAATCACGTGACCATTTAAAATTGAAGATAGATCATTTCTATCTTCAATTTTCACTGCCGCGAGCAGAAACTTACTGCAGCAAAACTAGTGGGAGCACTTCGCTTTAGCAATCTTCAAAATCCTTAAAGAATTTTCACCTTGGAACTACCCCATAAATTTCTATCTTCAATTTTCACTGCTGCATTCTTCTTGAATGGTCACATGATGTAAACAAACATGGAGGAGTTACGCCAACACCTTTTGGAATAAATATCTTTTGTAAATATTCTTACTCAGATATATTTGCAAATTATTACCGGTAATTATTTAGCATTTTCTGATCATTAATTTGTTTTAAATAAAGCAAATTAATAATTATAGCGAAGTGTCCCACGAAATTCAAAGAACCTGCTAAATCTCTGCCGCTGGCTTAAGAGTGATGTCACATTTGGTTTCGTGGAACACATCCTTTAGTTTTACATCACCAAACAAAATTCCTGTGAAGGTCAAATTTCTGTGAAGGTTACGCCGCGAGGGTTAAAAAAAAGGTAATGCAAATGATTAGTTCCTTCGAGCCCCTACAGAAAAGAAAATGAAGGCAACTTTGCAACGTATATATATATATATATATATATATATATATATATATATATATATATATATATATATATATATATATATATATATATATATATATATATATATATATATATATATATATATATATACACTGAGAGAAATGAGTATGATAAATTATAAAATATATGAAGATTTGGAAATTATAAAAATATTTATTTTCAAATGTAATGTATATATCATAGACTTATAATATTTATTTTCGATATAATAATTTTGACTGTTTTTGAAATAAATCTGCAAATATATTCACCGATTATATTAATTTTAAATATACAAAAATATTTCTGTCACCATAAAACTATTTCTGTTAATCTCTGTTATTTTAGCGCTAAAAGGTTTTGCTTTAGCAACTTGAAATATGGCGTCTTTTGTAGGCGTTTATTGATATTATGTTTATGTGATAGTGATACTTTATTTTTTTGTGCGAGGTAGAATAATCTGTCGAAGAACTGTGAATGATTAGGAATTTGCCTTGAATTGTTTTTAAAGGTCAGATATATATTTTTGGCGTGTAAATGCCCTAAGATGTCAAACTAATAGTAGGTCTGAATCTTAAATAGTTGGCCACACAGGCCGATTATATATAGAACTAGAGTTCAGTTTTTGGACTAAATCTTTACAATGGTGTTGACAAAAGGTGTTTAAACAGATTGTATGCTACATTCAATGAAATTAAAAGTTCAGTTTCTTATATAAATAATTCAAATGCATTTAAAAAGATTGTTAAAACTTAGGCCCGTAAATTGTTCCCAAGGTCAATTTTTACCTAAAAATATAGGTTTTGATGAAGGTATTTACCCAGCTTAGTCATGAGAAAATGAGTGTATAAGAAAATAAGACAATCAGAAGCCACAGGGACCTACCAAGACTGCCCCAGTCAACAAAATGCTAAACTTGACATTCACCATGCATAATGATCCACCCCAGATTCCTATTTTCCCATTCAAATAATCAACTTGATTCCATTATTTTACAGTATATGCAGCATGGAATTTATTACAAATCATTAGATTATATCATCAAATCTAACATGCAAAGTCACCAATATCCCAAAGTAATGTCAAATCCAAGATACACAGCCCCAAAAAGCCAAGTCAATCTTACTATACCTTCATCATTCATGTATTGACTTTTAAGAAAGGTTGGATAAATATATTGATCCAACCTTTTCTTAAAGATTGAAAGAGTTACTGTCAACAATAGCCTATGGTAAACTATTCCAAAAATCAACTCTGTTACTAAAAAATACTTTTCATATCCACAGGGTAAGCTTTCTTCTTTATCTTTTTATTATGAAACCTGGTTGGTCTACTGTAAAAAAAAAACTAATAAAAAAAAAAAAACTTACCCACTGTGAGTATATATATATATATATATATATATATATATATATATATATATATATATATATATATATATATATATATATATATATATATATATATATATATATATATATATATATATATATATATATATATATATATATGGTAATTATAGTATTCACAGTAGTGTTTTTTTTTCTATGAGACCAGGTTGCTGAAACTAAAAAAACATACTTATTTGTTGCGGGTTTAACTGGAATTATGGGTAGGGATTTGAAACTAAACAACATAGCCTTCAAGTTTCTATTATGACAAGTTGTGACATAATTAGTTATTGGTATTACAAAAAAAATTTGAAATTGTTTTTACAGCTATTTCATATATATATATATATATATATATATATATATATATATATATATATATATATATATATATATATATATATATATATATATATATATATATATATAGTATATATATATATATATATATATATATATATATATATATATATATCGAACATGAGATTAGGCCTTTTATTGGCCATTAGGCGTAGTTTTAATAAAGTGGTTGGTGGCTAGGTTAGGTCTATTTGCTGGCCTTTAGGCATAGTTTTACCCTTTTAGTCCAAGTTAGGTTAAGTTAAACTAGTTTTTTAGATCTAATAAACTAGTAAGACAATCTGAACTTAAAGGGTAAAACTATGCTTAACAGCCAGCATATTAACCTAACCTAACAAAAAATCCACTGTTCGTTAACTATGTCTAACTGCCAACAAAAAGGCCTAACCTACCAAAAACTATTTTGTATTATATATATATATATATATATATATATATATATATATATATATATATATATATATATATATATATATATATATATATATATATATATATATATATATATATATATATATATATATATATATATATATATACCCTCCGAAATAGCTATAAATTTTAATGGCAATTTCTATACCTACACTCATGTTACAAACTCGTAGTGTCCCTATACATAGTTCCAAACAAACTTGCAATGCGTAGTTCCAGTCGAGCTTGCAACTTGTAGGTATGTTGGAAATAGTGAATTTTTTTAAATATACAAAATACAAGTGATTTTTTTAATTTAAGTAAAATTATTTTATATTCAAGTAATACTGTAATAAAATAATTTAATTATTCTGTGTTCTTCAAAATTTTCCCCAGTTTTTCCAAACATTTTACCCTAGGAAAACTAAGGTGGTAAGAGCTACCCATGCCAACCCAGCAGGGAAGTCTTATAAACTTGAGAGATATGTAAATTAAATTTCTTAAAATGTAATTTTTTTTTTTTTACATTTTTGCTATTTATTTTTTTACATTACATAAAGGTGTTTAAAATTTAAAAGGTTAGAAATGTATTATTATTTTTTTTTTTTGAATTGTTGTAGATATACTTTTAGAAACTTCATGTTCCTCACAAAGGGAAAATTCTCTATGAATAAAAAATTCTGATAGCAAATAAACCAATTAATATATCAAACTTTTTAGGTGTATTAATTTTATCTTCCAGTTTGCTTTGTTTAAAAAATAATCATATCAAAAACTAGATTTTTATTATTTCTCTTATTTCATTAATTTTGAGTGCCATTTCAACCTTTATAACGCTTTAGTTCAATCTTAGTAGTTCTTCTTCCTTTTCTTCTAATTTCACTTCCCATGGAGGCATAAGACAGATTTTACTACTTCAAAAGAAACTTAAGGTTATATATATATATATATATATATATATATATATATATATATATATATATATATATATATATATATATATATATATATATATATATATATATATATATATATATATATGAGTGTCTTAAAGTTATGAATTCCCAGTATATTGAGTGGATGGAAAGTATAAACATTTATTTAAAAAAAATAAAATAGACTGAATTTTTCTTCATTTATTTATATTTTTCTCCTTAGTCTGAATTTGGCATTGCTGCTATGGAATTATCAAACCTCGCCTCTGCCTCTCATTAACTATATCCATTGAAGCAGTTGAAAATTTGATGTTGATTTTCAATGATGAGGATCATATTGATGTTGGCAGTATGCACAAGAATGTTACACGGTCGTCGTTACTTCTGGATTATACATATGTTTAATGCTCCTAGAAAGCTGGTAAGACACAAGCCATTCTCCATTCATATTATAGTTAAATCCTTCATTCAAGTAACATGCATGAAAATCTTATACTTTTTACTATTAAAATTCATTTTATACTTACCTGTTGTCTATCCAAGAAGTCTATCTAGATTACTTTGAACCTATTACATCCATTACTATTCTTTACAGAAGTAGCCACTTTGGCATTATCTGCAAAATTCTAAACAATACATTTAAGTTCTTTATCCAAATCCTTTATTATTATTATTATTATTATTATTATTATTATTATTATATTATTATTATTATAATATAATATATATATATATATTATATATATATATATATATATATATATATATATATATAATATATAATATATATATATATATATATATATATATATATATATACATATATATATATATATATATATATATATATATATATATATATATATATATATATATATATATATATATATATATATATATATATATATTATATATTAAGTATAGAGTTATGATCACTCACTTTGTATATATTATTTGTTTATTAAACCCTAGGTTAGCCAATGCAAGATGAGAGATTACACTTTATTTAAATACACCATTTTTTTTTTTTTTTATGGTGTATTTAAATAAAGTGTAATCTCTCATCTTCCATTGGCTAACCTAGGGTTTAATAAACAAATAATATATATATATATATATATATATATATATATATATATATATATATATATATATATATATATATATATATATATATATATATATATATATATATATATATATATATATATAAACTAGAATAGTAAGTTGTGTAAACATTTGAAAAAATTATCATATTTCAGGACATAGTCAATACTGAAAGTGATGTGAAGAGAAGGAATGTTTGATACTACGAAAATTCAAAAAAAGGAACTTTTTAAACAGGATCTATCTTTACCATTTTATGGTTAAGTTTTCAAAATTAATGAAATTTATTTCTTCAGGTAATTTTAATATAATTTTAAAAGACTTTTAATTGACGAATATTTGTGATGGTTACAAACTTTGACTGAAGATCGATGAGTATTGGTTTTTTGATTGTGTAGAAGAGATTGAAGGAAAAAAAAATCCTAGGGTCTGTTGGTTGAACTCCCCCCAAACTAAAGGACCAATCATATAGTGGATATACTCTTGTAGAATGTGTAAACATTACAATTGTTTTAGATATTGTTATGTTAGGTGAAAGGTTAAAATATGATTACCTGTTGATCGGCTTCATGGCAGATACTCTTTGATTGGATGGATTTCGATAAAAGTTTTTTGAGAATTGTGGTAATAGCTATTCCCAGAATGTAAAATTAATGTTTATATAACAATGCCACTAGATAACATACTTGTGTGCGAGTGGTTTAGGTGTGAAAAGTTTGTAATATTTAAATTTTTTTTTCTTTTTATTTTCTAATTTCCTCATTTGAAAATTTTCGAAAATGGAGTTTTGATAGTGCTTTAAGTTGTCAGTTATATATATTAATTATTCATTGGAGTATAGGTATGAAAATTAGTGTTCAGTGTAAGAAATTCATATTTCCTTGCAATTCAATTATAAATAAAAATAAATAACCAAATTTAATATTGATCTGTCCCTTAAAAATGTAAATGGTTTACTTTTTTCAGAAAACTCTTCTCGTTTTGCTATTTGAAAACGGGGTGACAAGTATAGGAATAAAGGAAACTGAGGAAGACAGTGACCCAAGAAAAAGGAACGAAACTCTTCAGTGTGAAGCACTACCTAATCTTTATAACTTTTCATGTTTTTTTTTTTTTTTTTTTTTTTTTTAAATATACATGTTGCCACCACTAAGTGTTTTACTGTAATAAATATGTATATATTTAGTGAGGTTTTATCTCTGTGACCATTTATCACAATAATTGCAGTTTGGCAGTTTGAGATATTCATTTATTTGATTCATTATATTAGAGAAAGTTTGTAATATTTTATTTATTTATTTTTTTTATCTAATTTCCACTTTCTTTTTAAGTTTTGGAAATTGGAGTTCTGATAAGTTATTATCAGTTATTGATTATTAAAATATCGGCATGAATATAAGTGTTTAGTGGAAGAAATGTGTTTATGGATTCATTTTGCTTTGCTCTTTTATATTATTTCGCAAGTTAAAGAAATAACCAAATTTATATTCTCAACTTGAAAGTTGTTTTTTTTCCAACTCTTCAGTTTAAAAGAAACTGGAATAAATGTAACAAAGGGAACAAATAGGAAAAAAGTACATTTTATTTTAGAGTTAATTATTGGTAATAATTTTGGATTGCATTCCATTTTAGGGTTTATTGAAAGCTTTAATAACACTAGATCTTGTTGTAGAGTGTTGGTTGTGCAAAGCTAAAAATAATAAAATGCACTAAATGTGGTTATTTCTTAATTATGAAATTGTAATGATCTTGTGTTAATTATTGTTGCACCAACTGGTGGTATGAGTAAATGTTTTTAATGACATCCAGTTTCAATGCAATTGATATTTATTTTGATATCATGCACACTTTTTTGGAAGGCGTGTGTTATTTTGATATATCTCAAATTTTGTACAGTTCAAATACCATTATAAATATTTCTCATTAGTACTTAAAATCATCACCATGTACAGGGAAGATCGTAATATGTGGGACCCACTTTATCAGTGGACAGGCGATATCTACCCAGAAAAAGTCCGTATAAACATATGTTATAAGCCATAGTTTGAAACAGGATTTTAAAGTTAGTTAACATACAGATTTCTTTAATTTTTTATATATGAAGTTGGATTTAGAGTCATGCCCATACAGTGTTGGTTTTATGGTAATAGATACCATAGGCTATTATAAAACTGTAGATAGTAATATGAAAGGAAATGAAAATACAACCGAAATAATAATAAAAATGATCAAAAGCATTTTCAAAAAAACATTGTCAAAAAAATTTTTTTTATTTTTTACTTTTTTTTCATTTCCTTATTACTGTCTGTAGTTTTTTGTTTTTATTTTTTTATTTACTTTTTTTCATTTCATTATTACTGTCTATAGTTTTATAATTCAAAATTGTATCTGCTATCATAAATCAAACTTTATTAATACATAAAAAAAATTAAAGTAATCAACTTGTTAACTTTAACACCCTGTATCTAACAAAGTATCGCTAGTAGGGCATACACTTTTATTTAAAAATAATTCTCATTGTGTAGATGCCCATTGTCCACTGTCCGAGTGTGTCCCACATATTGTGATACTCCCTTTATATAAGTCTTAAATGAACTGGGTTCATTAGTTAATCTTTGGGCTATGTTTGAGATTTGAAATAAAGCATCATCAGTCAAGGCAAATTTGTAATATAAAAAGTAAGAGTTCATTTTCCAAAGAATATAACTGTTAGACATGAATACTTCAACATGCGAAAAATGTCTAGACACAATTTTATTGAAAATATGTAAATAGCACTGAAAATCATTGTTTATTGAAATTATAAATATATTATTAAATGGTGTGATTGTCATGTACTTAGGCTGTTTGAAATGTTGTTAATTTCAAAACTTGTGTTTATATTAGTTTTTTCTAGGTTCGAGTGAAAATCCATTTCCGTAGTTTGTTCAGATACGTAATTAATTTTGTTTCAGGTACAGATTTTATATTCTTAATTAAAGTTATGCAAGCAGATTACTTTGATGAGCATGTTTTATCCTACATAGTTTTACACTTAAATTTAAAGTAATTTTTGACCGGAATCTATCTCCCCGTCCTGTAAATTTATTTTTTAATCAATGATAGCTGTATATTTACTTTTTTACCAATTAAATGTTTAAAAAGAAATTTGGTTTTATTAACACTCTCTCTCTCTCTCTCTCTCTCTCTCTCTCTCTCTCTCTCTCTCTCTCTCTCTCTCTCTCTCTCTCTCTCTCATATATCTATATATATATATATATATATATATATATATATATATATATATATATATATATATATATATATATATATATATATATATATATATATATATATATATATATATATATATATATATATATATATATATATATCTATATATATATATATATATATATATATATATATATATATATATATATATATATATATATATATATATATATATATATATATATATATATATATATATATATATATATATATATATATATATATATATATATATATATATAAATCAGGAAAAAAGATTTAAATTAAATATATGTGAAGAGTAAGTTTAACCTCTTAATATATTAGGGCAAACAAAAAATATATTTGAGCTAAAATACACTCTACTAAATTGAATATATAAGTATACTAAGTTAAATATTCCAATATATTTGAGCTAAAATACACTCTACTAAAATGAATATATAAGTATACTAAGTTAAATATTCCAATATATTTAAGCTAAAATACAAATTTTTTTAAGTTAATATATGGGTATGTTTAAGTAACTCTTCCGATATGATACGAGAAACATGTTTAAATATATTTATATTTAAATCATTCTAATATATCGATATATTGTTTTTAAACACTTTCTAGCTAGGTGCGTATTTAAATATTCAATATATTTAAAAATAATATATTTATATTACATTTAAATATACATAATTAATTAATATAATATAATATATATATATATATATATATATATATATATATATATATATATATATATATATATATATATATATATATATATATATATATATATATATATATATATATATATATATATATATATATATAATATAGATCACTCCAAAATAAAAATAAAAAAACATTTGAATCAGACTTCGACTCCGACTCCGCTTGAAAACACATGGAAATATGAATCCGAATCCGAATCCGAAAATAGCTTCTCTGATCCGAAAATAGAATCTCTGATCCGAAAATAGAATCTCTGATCCGAAAATAGAATCTCTGATCCGAAAATAGAATCTCTGTTACGAAAATAGCTTCTCTGATCAGAAAATAGCTTCTCTGATCCGAAAATAGCTTCTCTGATCCGAAAATAGCTTCTCTGATCCGAAAATAGCTTCTCTGATCCGAAAATAGAATCTCTGATCCGAAAATAGAATCTCTGTTACGAAAATAGCTTCTCTGATCCGAAAATAGCTTCTCTGATCCGAAAATAGCTTCTCTGATCCGAAAATAGAATCTCTGATCCGAAAATAGAATCTCTGTTACGAAAATAGCTTCTCTGATCCGAAAATAGCTTCTCTGATCCGAAAATAGAATCTCTGATCCGAAAATAGAATCTCTGATCCTCTGAAAATAGCTTCTCTGATCCGAAAATAGAATCTCTGTTACGAAAATAGCTTCTCTGATCCGAAAATAGCTTCTCTGATCCGAAAATAGCTTCTCTGATCCGAAAATAGAATCTCTGATCCGAAAATAGAATCTCTGTTACGAAAATAGCTTCTCTGATCAGAAAATAGCTTCTCTGATCCGAAAATAGCTTCTCTGATCCGAAAATAGCTTCTCTGATCCGAAAATAGCTTCTCTGATCCGAAAATAGAATCTCTGATCCGAAAATAGAATCTCTGATCCGAAAATAGAATCTCTGATCCGAAAATAGAATCTCTGTTAAGAAAATAGCTTCTCTGATCCGAAAATAGAATCTCTGATCCGAAAATAGAATCTCTGTTACGAAAATAGCTTCTCTGATCCGAAAATAGCTTCTCTGAACCGAAAATAGCTTCTCTGATCCGAAAATAGAATCTCTGATCCAAAAATAGAATCTCTGATCCGAAAATAGAATCTCTGGGACGAAAATAGCTTCTCTGATCCGAAAATAGCTTCTCTGATCCGAAAATAGCTTCTCTGATCCGAAAATAGCTTCTCTGATCCGAAAATAGAATCTCTGATCCGAAAATAGAATCTCTGTTACGAAAATAGCTTCTCTGATCCGAAAATAGAATTCTCTGATCCGAAAATAGCTTCTCTGATCCGAAAATAGCTCTCTGATCCGAAAATAGAATCTCTGTTACGAAAATAGCTTCTCTGATCCGAAAATAGCTTCTCTGATCCGAAAATAGCTTCTCTGATCCGAAAATAGCTTCTCTGATCCGAAAATAGAATCTCTGATCCGAAAATAGAATCTCTGTTACGAAAATAGCTTCTCTGATCCGAAAATAGCTTGATCCGAAAATAGCTTCTCTGATCGAAAATGAAAATAGCTTCTCTGATCCGAAAATAGCTTCTCTGATCCGAAAATTCTCTGATCCGAAAATAGAATCTCTGATCCGAAAATAGCTTCTCTGATCCGAAAATAGAATCTCTGATCCGAAAATAGAATCTCTGGGACGAAAATAGCTTCTCTGATCCGAAAATAGCTTCTCTGATCCGAAAATAGCTTCTCTGATCCGAAAATAGCTTCTCTGATACGAAAATAGAATCTCTGATCCGAAAATAGAATCTCTGTTACGAAAATAGCTTCTCTGATCCGAAATTGCCCTCTGACTAGAAGGCGTTGAAATAAAAAGGTGGTTCAGACCTGGATTTATAGCTGTTGACAGATTGCCAGATTTAGCGATATTTTGACAGAATCTGGTATCGGTCAAAAGTGCAAACCTTACTACTCCTGTAATGTTTAAAAAATATGAAGAATTCACGTCCTGTCAATTTAAAGAATTTTGAAGACGATCCAATTCATTTGTTTTTTTGCGTGTTTCAAGTTTTTTTTTCGGGACTGAAGTTTCACAGAATAACAAACTCACCTTCACATCAAATGTGTGTTTTGTATTTGAAATGAATCCTTTTGTCGTTTGAGCATCGTAGGTGTTCAACTTTATTTGTTGAATAGTGTCTTAAATGCTTCTTAGTTGAATTTGAGGAGCTACAGAATAATTGAACATTTACTTAAGATATATTTTACCGATTTCTATGATAAAAACCTTTCTTCTGGTTATATTTTGGAACTTTTGAATAATTACTAAATATTTCCAAGGTTTGAGAAAAAAATTTAAGTGCAAGTAATTTACCTGTATTTTTTAAAAGGATACTCGTCAAGGTCCGAACTGAGTATAATATCTTGAAAAAGGCAGAACGATGCTTACCTTTTGAAATTTTCTAAATATAGCGGATTCAACAGCTTTTGTTGTTGCAGCCACCGCAGCGTTAGTATTTGCAATCAAATCATACGGTGATGTACTTTGAAAGTTCAATGGAGGTTTCATATTAATATAGAACTTTTCAAAATATGAACCATTTGGAGCATTCTGTAAATTATTTTTATTAAGATTTTTAATAATTAAAGACAAAAGGCATGAAATTAAAATTATCTATAACTATAACAAGAGTTTTTTTTATTTTATTTTATTTTATTTTAGAAATGGAATCTAAATATAAAACTTTACAAGATTTTATACTGTAATTAAATATGTAAAAATCATTCTCACCTCGAGAAAACGAAAAAAGTTACTTTATTTACATAGTTTACATTTTAAATCAAAAACTCTCAAAATTCAAATTTTTGAAATGTTTCATACCAAATTGTTTTTCTATGTTAATCTAAAAGGAAAATGAAAATAATATTTAGGAGATGAATCGAAACTGAAATTATCCATACTCAATAATGCCAGGATTATATATATATATATATATATATATATATATATATATATATATATATATATATATATATATATATATATATATATATATATATATATATATATATATATATATATATATATATATATATATATATATATATATATATATATATATATATATATATATATATATATATATATATATATATATATATATATATATATATATATATATATATATATATATATATATATATATATATATATATATATATATATATATATATATATATATATATATATATATATATATATATATATATATATATATATATATATATATATATATATATATATATATATATATATATATATATATATATATATATATATATATATATATATATATATATATATAATAGGATAGCCAAAAATGAATTTATCATCTTAAGTAGTTACATTATAATAGATCAAAAACAGCATTATATTAAAGTTACTAAATGCAAAATTTTAAAATATCAATCTTTAATCAATAATCAACGTTTCAATCTTTCTAAGGTCATTATTGAGATCACTCTGAAAGAAAATAGAAAAATCTATAAATTATGATAATCATTGCAGTTTTATTTGTTTTATAGTATATTTTTTATTTTTTTATATTTGTTTTGTTATTGCTGCATTTTCATTCTATTGATCTTAATATTTATTGAATTTTATATTTTCTCCCACAGTGATCTGATAATGACCTTGGTAACGTCGAAACGTTGATTATTGATTAAAGATTGATATTAACTTTTGCATTTAGTAACTTTAATATAATGCTGTTCTTTATCTTTTATAGTATAACTTCTTAAGATGCTACATTTGTTTTTGGGTACATTTTTATAATTAAAATTAAGCTCTTAAGAAACACCATCATTTTTATCGATGTATATATATATATATATATATATATATATATATATATATATATATATATATATATATATATATATATATATATATATATATTATATACCTACTCTGGTAGACAAAGGCTAGAGGCTAAGCCTACCAGTTGGGGAAATACCGGAAATCTAGCCGTTAATGGCCAAACATGTCCCGATATACGACATTTAAAAGAGTATAAGTCAAAGGAAGATGAGAAAACAGATAAAAGGAGAGTGTTCCAGACTTTACCTGTAGTGTACATGAAATGTTCAGCATAGTGGTTGAGTTTGGAGTCGGAGAGTTGGAGAGAGAAATCATGAGACTGTGTAGAAAGTCGTATCGCACGCACCCTTCTCAATGGAGGAGGTATGAGTCATGAGAGTTCAGAAGAGTAATGTCCGTTACAATAGCGATATTATAGAGAAAATGACACAACAATTCGACGGGCAGAAAGAGACTGGAGAGAATTAGTAAGAGCAAAAGAGTTTATAAAACAAAAAGCCCTAGAAGCACCTATGAAGAGCTGTACGTGTAGAACCACTCTAGATATGTGAGGCGTACTCCATACAGGGGTGAACAACACCTCTATAAATTTGAAGCTATTGAAATGACCTAAAAAATATCATGAATTTAACTCAGAACATCCAATATCTTAGAAGCTTGTTTAGAAAGAGGAGTAATGTGATCCTTCCAAGAAAGATCACGAGGAAAAGAAACACCGAGAATATTGAGAACTGATGAAGATTTGAGTCGAGTGTTTTCCAAGATGTCAAAGTTGCGTGGAAGGTTGTGTTGAGTAGAATGATGAAAGAATTGAGTTTTTGAGGTATTAAAATCGACCATTTTTTTGCTGCCACAATTTGAAATGCAAGAATGGTTAGAGGTTAGTTTTTCCAAAGCAACCCTTCTTGCGTCAATTAATTGCTGTTTGGAGGGATTATTCAAAATGAAAAGTAGCAATGAAAGGGTAGAGTCATCTGAACTAAAATTTTATGGTGAGATAAAATTGCAATTAGGTTATTAAAGGTAAATGTAGCAGAAAAGATTTGTCGATAACACATCTCCCTGAGGAAACACCATAATTGATCGATTTAAAGGAAGAATGATGGCAATGTACAACAACTGTTATAGAACGACGATAAAGGAAATCAGAAAGAAGGTCACAGAGAAAAGGGAAGATTCCGAAGGAGGGTAGCTTAGAAATCAAAGTTTTGAGCTAAACTCTATCGAAGGGTTTTGAAGTGTCTAGATCGGAGAACCAAGAGTCAGAGTCTTTACGAAAGTCATATTGTCGATTAGAGGTAAAAAAAATTAGAAGAATTGACGTTTTT
>SEYY01002722.1:2500-7500 GCA_009176605.1 Armadillidium nasatum
ATCACAATCTTTACAATTGGTCACCTGTAAAAATCACAACCTTTATGGATGACCACCTGTAAAAATCACAACCTTTATAGGTGATCACCTGCATAAATCACAATCTTTACAGTTGGCCACCTGTAAAAATTACAACCTTCATAAATGACCACCTATAAAAACCACAACCTTTTTAGGTGGTCATCTGTAAAAACTTATGAAATCTTGAAGTTCAATGAATTAAATAAAATTTTAAAAGTTAAACTGATTTATGAAGCCAAATATATAAGGTTTCTAGTGAATGTAAATTTGAACTACATGTAGAATTTAACACTTTAAGATCAGAATCCAGTATAGGGAGTCTACTCTTCGGAAAAAGTGTTAATGGCTCAATATGGAATAGATGAATAGAAAAAACGAATAAACTGAAGAACGGATTTCGACATTACAGAGCTGATAATGTATTTAAAAAAATACTTTGTATGAAAAAATTGAAACGCCTTTTTCACTGAAGAATCTGTGCCTAAGTATACATTTATAAATCAAGCTACCTTTCATCGAGAAAATGATTTGTGAAATTAAAAGATCTTAATTTTTAAAACAACATTACTCTCAATTTTTAAATTAAAATAGTTTTTCCTAATGAAGATGTAATTAAAAAACCTTGTCAGAACTAAAGAAAACTTTCCTAATACCACATGTTCCATCATTTAGGTATGGTGAATAATGTTAACAACATAGGAAAGACTAGTAACAGTCGATTGCAAAGCATAAGGGAACTTTAGATTTTTATGTTCAAATAAAAGTAACCTAAACCTACTGACACTAACAGCAGGAGTACAACAAATTAAAATCTTTGATATCTATAAATCAGTTCTAAAATCCTATGGTTAATCTTTAAGGACTTGAGATATAAACTAAAAACACCTACTTAACAGATATATATAAAAGCAAAGGAAAGGTCTTTAAGCAATATTATTCTACAAATTAAATAATAATAATAATAATAATAGAAAAAAAAACCTGTAATAAAAGACAAACAGGAAAATATGATAATGGATGAATGAAACATGAAATGTTCATAAAAATAGATTTTATAAATTGCTACAATTGTATCACACCAAAACAAATTAGTCCATAGTGTTTACACATCGTGAGTTAAATATATATATATAAAGAATTATTAAATAAACATGCAAAATAGAATACAACACATCTCCAATTATGGCAAAGTTGACAATTTTAAGAATAGTAAATGTTAAACATCCAAGAAAATACTTACTTTGTTACATCCTCTTCTTTAATTATTCTGACGTCTTCTGGAAGGGGAGCATCCATATCCTTCATGATTGTAGCAGTTTGATACTCAACCATTTTTTTATACAATGAAGAAAAGTTGCTCTTCCTTCCCTTTAACTGGCACCATTTCTCATCAAATTTATAAATTTTCCATAGATCATGAATTGTAAGAGGATGAACCTCTTCTTTTCTATAGAATGCAATGAAAGGCACTTCACAAGTGCTGTTGCGAATGAGGTCAAGAGAGTTATAAATCCTCTGAATAGTTTTAAGGTCTCTTGCAGATTTAAAGTGAGCCTCTTTACGTGCTTCCTAAAAATAAAAATAAATAAAGAACAGATTAATTCTTGGTTAATTTAACAATAATCAATTTTTTAAAATATTTTTTAAGTTTTATTGAATTGCAAAACCAAAACCACTATTATCAATAGTAATTAAAATAAAAAAAATATATAATAATATTATATATATATATATATATATATATATATATATATATATATATATATATATATATATATATATATATATATATATATATATATATATATATATATATATATATATATATATATATATACACTTTCGAAAGATGTGCACATAGAGCACTTTGGTTGAAGTAACACATTTATTTGCACTTTAGCACCATGGTGTATCTCTTTCACAACTCAATAACACAGAAAGTATTTCCAACATCTTTTTATTATTACACGAGTATTTGCACACATGTATATATATATTTTCGTTTCGGCTTTCGTTTTTCATCCATCAAATACTACATGTACTACATCTTAAAAACCCCATTCTTTTAACAACGTTAAATATTAAATATGTCAAACAATTGTGTCTCTTCGGAAATGGAGAGGAGGCATATGAATACTATCCCTCATCTATTCCTTCCCATTTAATTACTCGAAAGTTGGTGTTCTCGGATGGTGGGGCTGAAGCTATGAAGAAACTGCCAGCTTTCTTCATTAATTTATGCATTCACTTTATTTTATTTTATTTTTCCCTTTCTTGTTCTTAAGACAATGGAGGAGAAATGTGGCAACAAACTATACTTTGTTCCCTCAATACTTGGCCAAAGGCGGATATAATAGGAATGTGTGAAATGAAAATAACTGTTCTTATCCTTATGATCTGGAATCTTCATAAATTTCAATAACAGGGGTTTACTTAACTCTTGAAATATATTCTCTCATCTCATCCTTTTTCTGAATCATCATTATGAGTAGAATCAATATTCACCAACGCCAATATAATCTAAATATCCAAGAATTTGGGGTAGGGAGGATAAACTTTGCCTTTTAGAAGTAAATCTGACTAACTGACATTTCACATTGTCATAACGGAAGGATTCTCAAATCCGAGAGCTATTAACACATCATCAAGAATTTATTTTCTATGTTTCATCAAAAATTTGAAATTTTGGCTACATGTGAAGCACAATGGAAATGATATATCTGATATCTCAGGAGGAGCAAAATTTCATCAGAGACTGCCAAGGAAGTGCATTGATCGCGGCACTGATGTTATTATAGTAGCACAATTTCATAAAACTTGTATTTAAATCAACAAGTAGATTGAAACTGATATTGCTGGTTTAAAGGCAATTAATGTCCAGTGTCGGTAGAGAGATGTACAAATCATTTTTAAGGGTTTTAAAATTCCAAAAACACTGATATTTCTCTCGGACCTACTACTTAGTGTGGTATTCTCATTTTAGTTCAAGTAAGCCAAGCCTGAACAACATCTCAGGTGAACCTTATAACCTTTATCAAATCAATAGTAAACCAATTACTGTGTGAAGGTAACGAATAGTGATTCCTAAAAGAGGACACAAAAAGATTAAGATTCCTTTTCTCCTACAACTGACCCCGGAAAATATACAAGAAAAAGAGATAAGATGTTTGTATGAGGTGCAAGATGGTGTTCTTTCAAGGGATGATTTAAGAGACATACACACGATATTGTAAATATAATAAAACTGCATACAAGTATTTCTGCTCTCAGGAAATATATATTTAAGCTAATCTCAAATTCAAATTAATTATTATTATAAATACTGGTATTACTAAAGAATACTACATAATTCTATATTAATAAATCAATAATAATGATAGTTAAATATAATAATCATAAAAGAAATAATTTTTAATAAGGATAATTGAAAATAAAATAATAATAATAATAATAGTTAAGGAAATGAAATTGTTTTAATTAATAATAATAATTACAATATATGATGATTTTTTATAACTCGCGTGACATTGGATTGTTTAAAACAAAAAACAAAAAAAAGGGCGAGAGAGAGAGAGAGTTGAGCTAAACAATCAACTTATGACTCTGACTTCCAACTTTTCAAAAAAGCCTAGACTCATGACTTCACATTCCTGATAATTATTTTATTTCTATGAGAAGATAAATCTAACTAAAAAGTTGGTCTTTATTTATAATCTAAAACAACATTCTATAATTTAAAAAATTAGCAATCATTACCTGATTGGAAATGAATGGTCTGTGAAATGCGTGAACATATATCCATTCTGCTTCATCCCAAAGCTCTTTGTCAGTGCTTCTGTCATCCCCTTCTGCCCTTGTTGGAGTAACAGGCACTTGCCGCATTTGAAATCTTTCTGGAATATCAGTTTTCTGAAGTTCAGCATCCTGTTCAGTCAGAAAGCCTCTTTCGAGATCGCTTGGTTCAAATATCTGAGAAGAAAAAATATATAATATATATATATATATATATATATATATATATATATATATATATATATATATATATATATATATATATATATATATATATATATATATATATATATATATATATATATATATATATATATATATATATATATATGATTTATTTTCAGGTAAGTGTTTGTGGAACGCTTTACATGATTTAGGGGCCATTGTTTTTTTCTAGGTAAGAGTTCCTTTTTTAGGGAAGTTTATTTTATTTTCTTTTTTCTTTTTTAGGATTACAGGAAAATTTGTAAATTAGTTTTGACTTTGATAAAGATAGATTTAATATTCTTTTAAGTTAAAATAGGCTATAGAATTAAAATAGATATATGAAGGAAAAATAAGAAGAAGAAAATTGGAATGATCAACGTGACGCATTTCTAACAAGATAGTTACAAATAAGAAAAAAGGCAAATAAACTTTCAATATCTATAATAATCTATACTTTTCTTTATTCTATCTTTTTTCTTCTTTGAAAGTTAATCTTGCTTCAAGTTGATCTTCGTTGTATTAAAGGTTAGTATTTCATTGTTTGGTTTTAGTTAAAGTTTTTTAAATCAATTCTAATTTACAAATACTATTAATTTGGTAGGAAAATGGGATCAGACGACGAGGGTAATGAGAAAAGAAGAAGGAGTGAAAAATGTCCCGTGTTTGATGGGAAGAAGGAGATGTTTTTGGAGTGGAAGGGTAAAGTGGAAGATTGGATATGGAGAAATAAAACTGTGGATAAATACCCGGGTTTAACTATAAGGAGTGCACTGAGTGGAGAACCATGGGAACTAGTGGGAGGATTACCGAGAGAAGAGATAGCGAGCCTTGAGGGAGTAAACAAGATAATGAGTGTTCTAGAAAAGAAGTATAGCAGTAGTGACAAGAAAAGAGAAAAGATGGATAGTATGAACGCCTTTTTTAGAATTGAAAGGAAACCTATGGAGGATATACAGGACTTTGTAAGTAGATTTGATGTG
>SEYY01002722.1:12500-17500 GCA_009176605.1 Armadillidium nasatum
GAGAGTAATTTATACCATCAAAACTCGAAGAAAAAATAAATAAAATTATAGATATAATTATAAATATAATATTACATATAAATTTATTATAAATATTGTCCTTCAAAATATAACATTTTCACTGTACAATACAAAGAAATGGAATAGTAAGGAAATAAAGGAAGAATCATTCAGGAGAGATTGTAAAGGAGGAATCATTCAGGAGGGATTGTAAATGAAGAATCATTTCAGGAGGGATTGTAAAGGAAGAATCATTCAAGAGTGATTGTAAATGAAGAATCATTCAGGAGGGATTGTAAAGGAAAGAATCATTCAGAAGAGATTGTAAAGAAGAATCCTTCAGATGAGATTGTAAAGGAAGAATCCTTCAGGAGGGATTGCAAAGGAAGAATCATTCAAGAGGAATTGTAAAGGAAGATTCATTCAGGAGGGATTGTAAGGGAAAATCATTCAGGAGGGATTATAAAGGAAGAATCATCCAGGAGCGATTGTAAAGGAAAGAATCATTCAGGAAGGATTGTAAAGAAAATAATCATTCAAGAGGGATTGTAAATGAAGAATCATTCAGGAGGGATTGTAAAGGAAGAATTATTATTATTATTATTATAATATATATTATTTTAATTTTCTTTTTTTCTTTTTTTTTTTTTGTGTAAGGTAGGTGGATTCTCGAAACAAATGATCCCGATTCACTTACTAATTAAAACCAATACATCTTTTCAATTTACTATCGCATGCTATTCGTACACTTGGGAAATTTTCAGTCAAACAATTTTCTATACAATTCACGAAATCTTCATTAAATTTTGATAAAACTTCGGATAAAATGTAGTTGAACATTTAAAAGAGTTTAGCAGACACTTTACATTCTTATTACTAAAGAATATTTAAAATGCAAGAGATTTAACTTTCGGATAACTGTCTCTTACCAAGACTCACTAAATAGTTAATGTGGGGACCATAACAATATGCCTTCTACACCTAAAGATATAAATGAATGGCACACCAACATTTGTCTACGAGATGCTCCTCCCCAGTACCCAAGACTATTGAGTCATGGTTAAGAAAGTTAATTTCACCTTTTTAGATAGCATACTATAATAGTAATTTTATTTGTTATTGGCGTTATATTTATCTTTAAATAAGTAAGAAAATTTTTTTTTTTTTTATTTAATTATTCTTTTTTTTTTTTTATATATATATAATAATTATAATATATATATATATATATATATATATATATATATATATTATATATATATATATATATATATATATATATATATATATATATATATATATATATATATATATATATATATATATATATATATATATATATATATATATATATATATATATATATATATATATATATATATATATATATATATTAATATGGGATGGAGCGATACCAAAATTTTTACCGATACCGATACCTAAAAATTACCAGATACCGATACCGATACCGGTATCGGTATCGGTATCGGAAAATATGCCGATACTACTACCGATACCGATACCGATACTTTACTCTTATCCAAAAAATTTGATACCGATACTGAAAAGGTCGATACCGATACCGATACCGATACTGGTATCGGAAAATATGCCGATACTTGCCGATACCGATACCGATACCGATACTTCACTCCATCCCTAATATATATATATATATAATATATATATAATATATATATATATATATATATATATATATATATATATATATATATATATATATATATATATATATATATATATATAATAGAATAAAACGATTATCTTAAGAACAAACAAGAATTTTAACCACTGTTTGATGATTAAAAAAGTTTACAAAAACTTTTTAAAAGAAAATTTTTTTCCTCCGTTTTTTTCCCCAAAGAAAAAAAAATTGAGTCAACTTTCTTCGGAGGACAAGATCGGGTCAATTTTCTTTAACAAAAGGATATTGTTTTTGAAAACAAAATTATATATATATATATATATATATATATATATATATATATATATATATATATATATATATATATATATATATATATATATATGTGTGTGTGTGTGTGTTGTGTGTGTGTATGTGTATATGTGTAAATATGTGTATATGTGTGTGTGTGGGCGTGTGCATGTGCGTGTGTGTGTGTGTCCTTTTTAGCGTTTAAAAAACATGTCAGCTCTTGACTTTGCTTCTTCCTCTTTAACCCCTGTAGTTTCTTCAAAGGGCAAAACTGCCGTGTTACCTTCTGCTAAGGCTAAACTCTTTGCTTTGACCTTTAGCTCTAGTTTTACCTTAGACTATCCCTGAGCCATTGCTCCTATTACGGTCCTCCAATTCATTTATGCCTAGCATTGCAATTTGTACTAAATTTGTTAGTTTAGCTTTCTCTTAGCTTAACGTTTAGAAAGCTTATGGATCTGATAGTCTCTCACCTTTCATTCTATAAACTTGTGTTTCTGAGCTTGGATTCTGCAAGGAAAATATCTCAATTCTACTGAACTTCTCAGATCGCCTGTAGCATTCTCTTTCTTCTTCCTGGCTCTCAGTCCTCTGTCGTTCGGCATTTCGGTGAATCTTTTTTCGCTGTCTTGCTAAACACATCGAAATGCTTCGATAAAGTGACACATCTTTGAATTCTAAATTTCCATCTTTAGGTAGTTACCTTTATCTCTACTACTTTCTCTCCGAATTTCTTTGCAGTAGTTCTAAAGCAGCTGCTGTAGACGGCCACTCTCACCCTCTAAATCTATAAACTTATTATTAGTACTACTACTCTCTATTACTTCATCGTCTATTTTTACCTGTGAAGATGACTTGGCTCTTCATTACTCCAATCATTTTGAAAGACATCCCACACAACTGGAATTAAATGGCTCTAAGAGGTGGACTTGGTGAAATCCTTTTTGCCAAGGTCTCAAAACCTCAGTAACATCACCTTTCTACTCGATGTAATCTTCCACGCAACTTTCACAGTTTCGAAAACACACAAAATCTTCGTATGTCCTTAATATTCTTCATGTTTCTTTTTCTCGTAATCTTTCTTGGAAATATTACATTAAATCTCTTTCTAAAGAGGCTGTTAAGAGATTAGGTGTTCTGAGGTGTCTTCAAAATTTATTCACGACACTCCAGTTGCTTCCTCTTTATAGAATTGTTATTCTCTCCTGTGCGGAGTATGTCTCACACATCTGGGGTCACTTTTATTAACACTTCTCAGTCTCTTACCACCATTTAAACTTTTGCATCAGTACCTTCATACCATCTCTATTACACCGGACACTTATCTTTTGAACTTTCTAGTGCTCTCGTTACACCACTGTGAATACAGTCTCATCCTTTTACTGTTCAACTCTTTGATCCCTGGTTCTATGCAAAGTACTGTAGTGGTAAAATCTGGAACACACTCCATGTATCAAATCTCCAACTTCCTTTGTTTTGAACCTTTTTAACCTCTATGTATTGGGATATATGACTGCCTTTTATTAATCCCTACTTCCAATCTCTGTAAAAAATTGGTAGACCAGAGTCCTTTGCCTATCAGAAGAATTATTTTGCACACACACACACACACACACACACACATATATATATATATATATATATATATATATATATATATATATATATATATATATATATATATATATATATATATATATATATATATACAAGGTTTTAAAGTCTGCTATAAACTCTCACAGACTATTTTCTATATAGAAAATTAATGTCTGCTACTGGACTCGAACCAACAACCTTTAAGATAGTAAGTCTAGTGAGCTGACCACTCTGCGATTCCCTTTTGTACTGTAGTAGCAGAGTGGTCAGCGCTCTAGACTTACCATCTTAAAGGTTGTTGGTTCGAGTCCAATAGCAGACATTAATATTTATATATATATATATATATATATATATATATATATATATATATATATATATATATATATATATATATATATATATATATATATTATATATATATATATATATATATATATATATATATATATATATATATATATATATATATATATATATATATATATATATATATATATATATATATATATATATATATATATATATATATATATATATATATGCAAAATAGTAATCTTTCAAAATTCTGACACTTTTTAAGTAATTGCTGAAACCTCACAAAAACTTAATTTCTTTTTCATTCTTGTAAAGCATCGGGGTATTAAATTTAATACTTGTTTTAAAGCTTTATTTATATATTTATTATTACTACTACTACTATTTTTATTTTATTATTAGTCTTATTATTATCATCTTTATTATTTTTCTTATTATTATTATTATTATTTTTTAACCTTCATATTTTGGCTTGAAGCCCAAAGAATAGAATTCTAAGTAGGAAAGTTATATTTGGTTGATATTTTTAGCCCAGTGGTTCACATATTTCCATTCTCTTACTCGTACACAAGCACACACACACACACGCACACACACACACACACGCACACACACACGCATGCACACAGATTTTTATACAATAAAACTAGTGTCTGTTCTTTTGGGAAATTTGCTTACGTTCCAAGATACGCCAGGAAATGAAATAATAAAATATAATATATATATATATATATATATATATATATATATATATATATATATATATATATATATATATATATATATATATATATATATATATATATATATATATATATATATATATATATATATATATATATATATATATATATATATATATATATATATATATATATATATATATATATATATATATATATATATATATATATATATATATATATATTTTTTTTTTTTTTTTTTTTTTTTTTTTTTTTTTTTTTTTTTTTTTTTTTTTTTTTTTTTTTTGTTCAAAAAAAAAATTTTTTTTTTTTTACTTTTAAAAAAAAAAAAAAAAACTTGAAATTTTTTAATTTTTTTTAACATCCATATCTTATTACAATTTATTTTTTAACATTTGTTAGCAATTATTTTTTAATTTTCATAA
>SEYY01002722.1:22500-25000 GCA_009176605.1 Armadillidium nasatum
ATAGAGTCTGGCACAAAGCTTTGATTTCTAAACTTCCCTCTTTCGGTATCTATCCTTCTCTCTGTGATCTTCCCTCTAATTTCCTTTCCGGTCGTTCTATAGCAGCTGTTGTAGACGGCCACCGTTCTTCCTTTAAATCTATTAATAGTAGTGTTTCCTCAGGGTTCTGTTTTATCCCCAACACTTTTTCTACTTTTCATTAATGACCTTCTCTCTATTACCTCATCTCCTATCCACTCCTATGCCGATGACTCCACCCTTCATTATTCCTTTCAATTTGAAAGAATCCTTCCCAACAGCAGTTGATAGACTCAAGAAGGATAGCCTTGGAGCAACTAAACCTCTGATCTTTCTCGTATTTCAAATTGGGGCAGAGAAAACATGGTTTTTCAATGCTTCAAAAACTCAATTCCTTCATCTCTCCACTCGACACAATCTTCCACACAACTATGATATCTTCTTCGAAAACACACAACTCAAGCCTTCATCCTGTTCTTAATATTCTTGGTGTTTCTTTTTCTCGTGATCTTTCTTGGAAAGATCACATTACTTCTCTTTCTAAACAAGCTTCTAAGAGGTTGGGTGTTCTGAGGCGCCTTCAGAATTACTTCACGCCACCCCAGTTGCTTGCTCTGTATAGGGGTGTTGTTCGCCCCTGTTTGGAGTAAGTTTCGCACATCTGGGGTGGTTCCACAAACAGGACTCTCCTAGAGAAGGTGGAGTCTAGGGCATTTCGTCTCATCAACTCTCCTGCTCTTACTAACTCTCTTCAATCTCTTTCTGGCTGCCCGTCGAATTGTTGCGTCACTCTCTCTTTACTATCGCTATTACAACAGACACTGCTCTTCTGAACTCTCTCGTCACATACCTCCTCCATTGAGAAGAGCTCGTGCGACACGCCTTTCTACACAGTCTCATCCTTTCTCTGTCCAACTCTCAGAACCCCAGACTTAACCGCTATGCTCAATCTTACATATACTCTACTGGTAAAGTCTGGAACACACTCCCTTCATCTGTTTTCCCAACTTCCTTTGACTTGCATACTTTCAAACGCCGTGTATCTGGACACGTCGGCCTCCATCGACCATGATATAGATCTTTCCCAACTCCGGTGGAATTTGGTAGGCCTCTGGCCTTTGCCCACCGGAGGATATATATATATATATATATATATATATATATATATATATATATATATATATATATATATATATATATATATATATATATATATATATAAATATTAATATTAATTATATATTATATATATTAATCCATTGTGTGTGTGTGTGTGTGTATGTTTTGATTTGAATTTCGTGTATGTATACGTTCGTATCTCGGTCAATTCATATACTAACCATCCATTATTATTTTTATGTTGTTTCAAATAATAATTGTTGCTTAATTATAAAAAATAATTTTGTTCCATATCATTATAACTTATATAAAGTGTGATAATCTTAACAATTATTTAAGTATTTTGTGTATTATTTCTCAGGAATTTGATAATGGATTAAGTTTTTAATCCGAAACGTGGTGTATTATTAACAATTACTTATGTTTATTTATTTAATTAAAGTTATAAATAAAGCAATATATATATATAATATATACGTCTACCTTATTTGAAATTTGTTTAATATTTAATTAATATTTTTAAAAGAAATAATAATAATAATAATAATAATAATAATAATAATAATAATAATAATAATAATAATAATAATAATAATAATAATAATAATTAATAATAATAATAAATGATAAAAGTAATGATAATAAGTAATAACAAGAAATAATAATAATAAAAATAATAGTAGCAAATAATACTAACCTCCATATTTACGTATAATAATAATAATAATAATAATAATATTTATTATTATTACTAATATTATTAGAAGACCAAATTTGCGCAGCACAAACTCACATACACTGAGTAAAACACACTAACGAAATCTCGGAGAGTTATATCGTACAATGGCATTGAAAAATGGAATGATCTTCCAAAAAACATACAAGAATTAGCCACACTTCTTACATTTAGTAAACATGTCAAAAATCACTCGCTATCAAAATACTAAAGAAAGTACTCGACTTAACTACTTATTTCACCACTAACTCAAAATCACGAATTTTGTTATTACTATTATTGTCACAAATTTTCAGAATTATTACGATTTATTTGATTATAAATATTGTCATTATTATTTTTATTATGATTGAATTTTTTAGTAATAAATAATTATAATATTTTTTTATCTTTTTATTTTTTTCCATAATATTTTGTAAAGAAATAGATTAGGTTGAGATTATAATGCATTATAAAAGTTACAATATTCAAAATTTGTTTATTTTTGGAATATTACATAATTATATATTATTATAATTATATTTAATTTTAATGGGCTCAAAGGACGAATTCGTCTCCCCAGAAACCAATTACAGTTTTGTATCAATACAAATAAAGTATACGATGTTTGCTTATGTGAATTTGTAA
>SEYY01002722.1:30000-50000 GCA_009176605.1 Armadillidium nasatum
ATATATATATATATATATATATATATATATATATATATATATATATATATATATATATATATATATATATATATATATATAATATATATATATATATATATATATATCGGTATCGGTATACGGTATCTATGTATATATGGTCTCCTAGGGCATTTGACCGGGTATGGCATGCGTCACTGTTTTCCAAGCTCCCCTCCTTTGGGTTTCCTCTTTCTCTTTGCTTACTTTTGTCTACCTTTCTTTGTAATCGTTCCACTTCGGCTGCTGTTGATGGGGCGACTTCTTCTTCCTTTCCTGTCAATAGTGGTGTTCCTCAGGGTTCTGTCTTGTCTCCTACTCTATTCTTACTTTTCATTAATGATCTTCTCAGCTGCTCATCTAACCCTATCCATTCATATGCCGATGACTTGACCCTCCATTCTTCTACTGATTTGAAATCTGCTCCTTCCTTTGCATCTAGAATTGCCTCTCGTCTTCATCTTTCCGATTCCATTCTTGCAGATCTGGATAGAATTTCCCAGTGGGGTCGTCTCAACCTTGTGAAATTCAACTCTTTAAAAACTCAACTTCTAGAAATCTCCTAACTTTTCCATCTCTTTTGACGGTTCTGACATATCTCCTGTTGACAAAATAAACATCCTTGGCCTTCAAATAAACAAAAAATGTCTTGGAAACCTCACATCACAATGGTTGCTGGGAGTTCTGTTTAGAGTGCGAGAATTATTTTTTCTTCCTCGAAGTTACTCCAATTATAAAGGGGTCTCATCCGCCCTTGTATGGAGTACTGCTTTCGTATCTGAGGTGGGTCAGGTTTCACTCGTCTTTTGGATAGGGTTGAGTCAAAAGCTAAAAGACTTGACCTTCACTTGACACAATCTTTGCGACGTGACGTTGGTGCCTTGTCTCTTTTCTATAGGTACTTCAACGGCAAATACTCAAGGGAACTGACCACTCGTATACCTCCACGTTCTCTTAGCACAAGGGGTGTATTGTCTGCACGTGAATTTTGTGTGGACATAGGCAACTAACTACAGCCTTGTCCGCTGTGGTGCCTCCTTCTTTTCAGCCACCTCTGTTTTGTGGAATTCTCTCCTATCTTCTGTATTTTCCTGTTGAATTTAATCTCAACTACTTTAAAGCCCACGTCTGTGCTCAGCTGAGAAATTTGCGTTTGTTGGGTAGGATTTTAGAATTTTTTTTTTCTATCCTTTTATTATTAAGACACCTATAAATCCTATATATAGTACACAGTACAAGGGATATAAGACTCTAATACAGTGAAAGTAACGGGGGAGTAAAAAAGAAGAAACAGCTTCTTTAAAGTCACGTTTTCAAACATTGAGACAATTTTTTCAAGACTTTTTTTACTTGGAGGGGGTGGGGGAGAACAAGAATGTTTATCCTATTGCCAAGTACGATGGTGGAACCAATAAAAGATAGGAAAGTTGAAAGGTTTACTTTATAGGAAGCAATGCATAAGTCGAGTTTTTAAAGGATTAAAATTTACAAATTCTATCCGATTAGTCGGAACTGAATCGGAAAGATGAAGTCACGAAGCAATTCCTAAATGCCAAAAGAAGAAGCAGATGCGAAATGAGTGGAAAAAGTATAATTTGAGTCAAGGCATATGAATGGATAGAATTAGAATAGATAAAGAAGCGTCTTCACTGTCAGAGTTACAATCAATCTAGAGATAGGGATCATAGAAGCTGTGCAAAGTTCTAAACTTAAACTGATTAAAGGGTAAAGAGTTTTTTAGGGCAAGGTGGATATGCATGAGGAAAAGTGTTTTAATTAAGGTTTTTACACTGCGGTCCGAATTACTTGTAGCAAGAAAGATTAATGGTGAAATGCAGGTTAAGAGTTTCAAAAAAGTTATTAGAATATATGTTGGTTTGCAAATCAATTTTCCAGATCGTTAAGAATAATGAACTATTTGACCTTACGCACACCTCGATCACCATTAGGGGAGAGGCTGGAAATTTAATTTAATGTACACTTTGAAATGCCCTAAATAGAAAATCTCCTCATTGGAATGAGTAGTAATGAAATACTAAAATAAGAACATAAAAGAGTAAGTTGGAAAGAATGAGGTACTACAAGAAAAAAAAACTGGAATTGAGAATTTCAAAAATAAATTCGTGTGCTAACACTTCAATCTTTGTACAGGGAATCGTAAAGGTTGTGAGTACAAATGGTTGAATCTTTTGAACGCTTGCTTCAGTAATATCTACATAATATAGAGCACGAACTTTCTGTCGATTACATAAAAGTTCTAGTGAGTTTGAAAGTATGGAGCAGTTACTAACTATTTTACCCTTGGACTTGAATCTACCCAAAAGATGGGTGGAATTGAAACTCCCTCCTCTAGGTACGGAAAAAGTACTCCATACAAAGGTGGATCAGACCTTTGTATAATTAGATTTACTGAAATTAGAAAAATTCTTTCAGTCCGAACAGAACTCTCAATTTCTTTGAAATCATCCCTAACAATCATGGAGGTATAAGGTTTTGAAGACATTTTTAAAATATCTTTTAAGCTAAGAATGTTTATTGATAACAAGGAAATGGCAGATCCTTCAAAAAAAAAAGACTAAAAAATTAGGCGCTTTTGAAATGATAATTTGTAAAAGTTAGAATTTTTAACTAGAGCAAAGTGACTTCATGGGGTAATTCTATCTTGATCAGCATGAATAGAATCAGAAAGATAAAAACTAGAAATAATTCTAAATGCAAAATAAGGAACAGATTTAAAATGAGTAAAAGAATGTATGGTCGAGTTATCATCAATGGAATGGATAGAATTAGTACAGCAAATTAAAAAATCATTAATAAAAACAGTAAATAGAGCAGGAAATAAGAAAAAATCTTACGAATCACCAATTCTGACATTGATATGGATGGGCCTTCATGAAACAAATTGAAAGAAAACTAGACATGAGCATGCAAGACATGAGCACCTTAGCATGTGACTTTAAAGCAGTGACGTGTGCAATACTCTGCCAAAATCACTGGAAATGTCAAACGCTATCACAAAAAAAAAACTCACCATCGTCTCTAAGGTCAGAAGGTCAATAAATCAGTAAGATGGGAGAGAATGTTATGCTCATGGTCAGAGAGAATGGAATGAGATTCAAGATAATCAAAGAAATAGGAATCAATATATATATATATATTATATATATATATATATATATATATATATATATATATATATATATATATATATATATATATATATATATATATATATATATATATATATATATATATATATAGGAACCGACCGGGTTGGATTTGGCCGGGGCCGGGTTCTGGCCGGGGTTTCCTAAAATTTGTAAAGAGGTCAAAAGCACTGAAATTTAAGGTTAAGAAAATTATATAGGTTTATTTAATTGTAAGGAAGGAGTAGAATGCCAACATTCATTAAATTAATGATTATATGCATTTTCTAAAAAAAAATCAAAAAATTACAGTTTTTATATTTAAAGTTTAAAAAAAGTACAAAAATTAAAAAAAAAAAATATTCTAATTCATAATAGTGATTCAACAGGTTTACTTAAGTAAGACCCTAAGGTAAAGTTTGAAAAAATGTAAGATATAAAATTATCAATTTAACCTGTATTTATACATATCATTGTTATTTTATTGCCATGTATCAAACTTGTATCATTTAGCTGCATTATTTAAAAATTATTTTTTTGTTTATACTTTCAGTCAATATGGCTAAAAGATCAGCTTCTGCAGTATTTGAATACTTTACAATGTTTCAGGATAGGCTCGAAATAGCTAAATGTTAACATCTGCTGTCAGAAAATTAGAAGAGAACCTCCGGGTGCTACAAGTAAAAAAATTTCAACCAAATCTTTTTGGAGTATCTAAAATCAAAACACAAAGATGAACATTCACTAGCAGAAAAGGAGCGGTCAAAAGAAACAGAAAAGAAAAAAAATCTTAATTTTCTTATATTTTGTTTGAAATTTTTTTTTATTATTTGACTGATTAAGCTGAAATTTTCAAAGTATGTGAATTTTTTCATGAAGTTCTGAGTTGATTTCGAGCATTTTTTTGAGTCTATAACGGTTTGAAACTTATTTGGACCCAAAGTTGAAAAAAATGAATAACTGGATCAAACCACTGGTCCACATGAGCTGAAAATTTAGCTGAATACCTTTGCCCCAATTTCTTGCATTGGTGGGAATAGGTTTTTGATATCACGTCTAGAAAAAAGTTATAAAGCACTTGAAAAAAAATTGCAAAAATCGTACCCTTCTGGAGGAAAAAATTATTTATAAAAAACGCTACCTACTATTTTCTTTTATTTGTGAATATTGTTTAGAAGAGGGCAGGGCAACAATATTTTATTAGTGCATATTTAAATGCCTTTTGTTTGAAGCGAGATATAGCCTCTCAAACTTTGGGAATTTTTGAAATTTGGCCAAAAATGAACCTTTTTGAAGGCTATATCTCAAAACCAACGAATGTCATCGAATAAAGTACATAGAGGAATTTGTAGCCCCACCCCTCCTCTATACACACCAAAAATAGGAAATGTCATAGTTGTATTTTTTTTTTTTTAAATTTGTCTGAAAAGGTGGATTTTTTTAGTTCAAAAAATTTTCCTTTTCTATAGTTGATCAGTTTTTGGCTTATAACATTTTTCCTATAACTCTGGGAACAAAAGTCTATTAGAGACTTTTGTATCCCATTTAATTTTGAATAAATAGTCCAATTTTCAGCTCATTCTAAAAAGTGGTTTAGGCACCACCATTTAATTAAAAAAGGGTAAAATTTCAAAAAAAAATAAATAAAAAAAAACTTTTAACCATAATAGACTCGGAAAAACGCTAGAAATGGACTTTTCTTACCGGTAAAAAATCTATATAACTGAAAGTTTTAGCAGAATCGGCTGAAAATTTAAAAAAAAAAAAAAAAATTTAAGTATAATTTGCCATTTTAACCCCGGCCGGCAACCCCGGTTTTCCCTGATTTTTGGCCGGGGCCGGGGCCGGGGCCGGGGTCAGTAAAAATGGCCGGGGTTGGCCGGGGTTGGCCGGGGTTGGCCGGGGCCGGGGCCGGGGCCCCGGTCGGTTCCTATATATATATATTATATATATATATATATATATATATATATATATATATATATATATATATATATATATATATATATATATATATATATATATTATATATATATATATATATATATATATATATATATATATATATATATAAATTACGTATTTTTAATATTCTTTACCCTGTGTGCATCTGTTTCATTGGAAAACCAAAATTTCAGAGAATGTAACGTCATAAATCAGTTTCTGGATTCTGCTTTAGATCAAAAACAAATTTGGAAGTAAATAGATTATGATAAAAGAATATTTGTAAATTTTTTAGGATGTGTACTCGGAAGAGTATTAAATATACACATGAGTACCAATTAACTTCCTTCATGGATGTACAGTCGTCAACAGAAGTTCCTTCCTATTAGGCTGGAAATAAATATTTATATAAAATGGAAATTATTTCATTAAAGCTCTATTTTGAATAAAAAGAAAATAAAAACATTGAGAGGGGCTTAATTGAACTGTGATTGGCTGAACCTGACATGATCCCCATTTTATATAAATATTTATTTCCAGCTTAATAGGAACGAACTTCTGTTGACGACTTTACATACTGTCTGTACCATTTGCCTATTTAGCAATTAAAAATTAAATAAATTTTTTTTTGTTATTTGATTAAATATTTGATTTTCGAAATATATTATGGATAAATTTACGAAGGAGCAATGAACAACAAATCTAAAATAAGAAATAATAAATCATCGCTTCTTAATTAACTATTACACAGAAAACATAAATGTGCTTTTTATTTATTTATTTTTTTTCTAGCATGTCATGAAGCCTTCTACGAAACCATATATATATATATATATATATATATATATATATATATATATATATATATATATATATATATATATATATATATATATATATATATATATATATATATATATATATATATATATATATATATATATATATAGTATATATATATAGAACTTTCCTAAAAATCAAGGGTCAGTCAGTAATTTACCAAGAGTAAGAGGACTCTAATAATTAACTCCCCCCCCCCCTAACCTCACGGTAATGATGAAAGAAGAGAGGAAACAGAAAATGATATAAATGATGAGATAAAAAATATAATAGAGTCAAGGAATAATGGATAAACAATGTTTTCTCAGTTATTGAGAAATTGGAAAGAAATCAACAAATGATGCGTTAAAATGTTTCTGAGCTAACCATCAGAAGAATGCACAAACGGGGAAAGACATAAGAAGTATTAATTAAAATTATTTTAGTAGTGAAACCGAAGTAAGAACTTTTCGATATATGGAACGAGTACATTGTAGTGTTGTTAAAGAGGCAATAGACCAGAAATCTTGAATATAAACAAAAAACCAGCTCTGATTCTGGTAAGCCTGTATAACAAAAGTCTTGAATAGGAGACCTAGAGTTCTGGGTGCAGTTGGAATAAAAAAAAATTTTATGAAATATTTTTTCCTATTTTTATTTGTGAGTGAAAATAAAACGAATTTATTATATGGAGGCGGCAAGATATTTACTAGTTCTACATCCCTGGATGCAAGGAACTTTATGAAATATTTTTTCATATTTTTATTTGTGAGTGAAAATAAATGAATTTATTATATGGAGGCGGCAAGATAAATTAACTAATTCTACATCCCTGGATGCAAGGAACTCGCTTGATCCTTTCCGTCCTAGCATGTTTATAAACATATTTCATACCTCACTCACTACCTCAAAATTTCCTGGAGAGTGCGGTATGAACCATGTTAATAAATATTAATTTACAGGGAAAGTGCATAGTTGCAAACAAGTGTTAATGCAAATATTCATTCTCACTTTATGGACAGTGGGAAGGTAATTAATGAACCTAACATAGTTTGTTCAGCTCTAAAAAGAGTAAAAACTTCGAAATTTTATGAGTACGAAGAAATTACCTGTCAAGATAAAGAAATCCCAACTTCAATTTTTTTTTTAAAGAGAGATCGAACAGAATAGGAATTAATAAAATTGATGAAGAAAGTAATTTTCTTTATTTTTAAAAACTCGCGATTTAATGTCCCAAAAGTTTGCTAAACTGTAAGAAATATTTAAAGTTTCATGCATCCAATGCCTAGAGCGAAAACAGTTTTGGCTCAGAGAAAATGATTACCTTTGCGAAGTCTTGGCTGCACCATCCATCATATATATATATATATATATATATATATATATATATATATATATATATATATATATATATATATATATATATATATATATATATATATATATATATATATATATATATATATATATATATATATATATATATATATATATATATATATATATATATATATATATATATATATATATATATATATATATATATATATATATATATATATATATATATATATATATATATATATATATATATATATATATATATATATATATATATATATATATATATATATATATATATATATATATATATATATATATATATATATATATATATATATATAAAGTTTTATGCTGTACAGTTTTCTCTTTAACTATTTGAACGAAAAATTCGTTTGTTAGATTGTCCTCATGTTTGCTAAGTGCTCAATTTCCTTTATCTGCGTAACTCCACCCCTCAAACCCCTTAGAACTCGCAACAAGACCCACCCCCCATTCCCCTTAGAACTCGCAACAAGACCCACCACCCCCATTCCCCTTAAAACTCGCAACAAGACCCCCCCCCCTATTCCTGCCCCTCTTTCAACATACTCTCTGACGCTTGTATGTAAATTTGTGTTTGACTTACGTATGACGTTCAATATGAATTTATGCATTGAATTTCGTGTGTGTGTGTTTGATATTCGAAATTTAAAGAAATGAAGAACAAAAGTTGTCGTTTTTGCGCTTCACAACTTACCAAAAGGTTAGCGATATATTCATCTTTATTTTACGATATTAGTTTATAAATTTATCTAGATATAATACTAATAATAATAATACTAATAATAATAATAATAATAATAATAATAATAATAATAATAATAATAATAATAAATAAATAAATAAAATAATATTAAATAATAATAGTAGATAAATGATTTATTAAATCCGAATCACAAACTGAGAGGCAACATACATTACGTATTACGTTCTGTTGTTACATTTTGTACATAATTATTTACCTATCGAAGGTGTGTCTTCATGTGTTAGGAAAATTTGGAAATAACAAAAGGAATGGTGAAAAAAAACACGTAAATGGAAAATTCTCAGAACAACTTAACATTAACATACTGCAAGAAGTAACATAGCAAAATCCTTCAGGGTACCCTCAAGTAGCCTGGCCGTGGATCTTGGGTTGTATACTACTCTCCTCTTATCTCTATCTTGTTGTGTCTCCTCAAGTCTTCCACAAGAACGGCCCCTGCCTTCGGCATGAAGAGGCTTCTGTCACTTCGGTGTCTCTAACTTGTTTGACTTGCGGTTGTACTTCTCTGATTTCCCATGGAATGATTACTATTTCTCTTGGAGGAGTTCCTCGGAATGTGTAGAGAGCATAACCGAGGTGATTCTCTCTAGCATATAGGCGTACATTTCATGTTATTTCCTTTCTGCTAAACCTAACAAACTATGGTTTAACTCTGCTTTTTCTCGTGCTATTTTGTGGCAAAATAGTAGTGATTGACTCCCATGCTTTGCTTGAGGGCGAAGGTTCGATCCCACAATCAGATCATAGAAAGATTCCTCTCTTCGAATAGTGCGATGCAAAGTTCATAAAAGGGATTCAGTGAGGCCAAATGACTGTACCAAATTTAAAATTCACTTATTAATAACAGATAGACTATCAAAACTGGAAAAATATAAAAAAGGGATTCATTGAAGCCAAATGACGCTACCAAATTTAAAATTCACTTATTTATAACAGAGATAGACTATCAAAATTGGAAAAATATCAAAAATATTTTTTGCCTTCGCCTTTATCTGGAGGGCGCGAGGGAATATTAATATGAGATACATTATAATAAAGAGAAAATTTTTAAGGAAGTATTTTTATTTCGATAAATAAAACCACTTTTATTTATAATGTGAAATTAATAAATAGTAATGTAGGATAAACTGTTTGCAAGTTATGTCATTTTGAATCTATAATTTTGGTAAAGAATATTTATTTGGGTGCACGTTATTACTCATTCATTACAATCTTTTACAATTATGCACGGAAAATACTCTTAAAACGGCACTTTTACAGAAAAAAAAACGAAAAACATGGCAATTATTTGTGCTACTTATCTTACTAAAGAATATATATATATATATATATATATATATATATATATATATTATATATATATATTATATATATATATATATATATATATATATATATATATATATTATATATATATATATATATATATATATATATATATATATATATATATATATATATATATATATATATATATATATATATATATATATATATATATATATATATATATATATATATATATATATATATATATATATATATATATATATATATATATATATATATATATATATATATATATATATATATATATATATATATATATATATATATATATTAGGGATGGAGCGATACCAAGATTTTTACCGATACCAAGACTTCCAAATTCACACCGATACCCGATACCTGAAAAATATACCGATTCTTACCAATACCGATATTTTATCCATTCGTATACCAAAATTTTTACCGATACCGATACTAAGACTTTCAAATTCACCGATATACCGATACCGATACTTCACTCCATCCCTAAATATATATATATATATATATATATATATATATATATATATATATATATATATATATATATATATATATATATATATATATATATATATATATATATATATATATATATATATATATATATATATATATATATATATATATATATATATATATATATATATATGAGAGAAGAAATTTTTTTTAAGAAAAGTTGAGACTTGAGAGAATGAAAGAATAAAAAGTGAACTGCAGAAAATCTATTAAATTATGTCATCATCAATTATTTAAATTTTTGAGCCCCAAAATGTGCTTCGAATAATTCAGTGGTCAAAAAACAAAAAATTATTATTATTGTTTTTTTTTTTTTTTTTTTTTTTTTTAGAGATTTTTTTTTTTTTTTTTTTTTTTTTTTTTTTTTTTTTTTTTTTATATTTTTAATTTTATATATATATATATATTATATATATATATATATATAATATATTTATATATATATATATTATATATATATATATATATATATATATATATATATATATATATATATATATATATATATATATATATATATATATATATATATATATATATATATATATATTAGGATGGAGTGAAGTATCGGTATCGGTAAGTATCGGCATCGACCTTTTCAGTATCGGTATCGGTATCGGTAGTAGTAGTATCGGCAAGTATCGGGTATTTTTAGGTATCGGTATCTAATTTTGGTATCGGTATCGGTAAAAATTTTGGTATCGCTCCATCCCTAATATATATATATATATATATATATATATATATATATATATATATATATATATATATATATATATATATATATATATATATATATATATATATATATATATATATATATATATATATATATATATATATTAATATATATATATATATTATATATATTATTATTATATTTTATTTTATATTCAACCCCTTTCACCACCGCCCTCCATCTCACTCTGTTCTCTTCAAAACACAAATTCCTTCCACCCAAAATCTCTCTCACTCCATCTATCCATCTCCACTTTGGCCTTCCCGTCCCTCTACCTCTATCCACCTCGGATCTAAGTACCTTGCCCACCATTCTGTCCTCATTCATTCTACACATATGTCCAAACCATTTTAGCACACCCTCCTCAGCTTTATCAACTACACCCCTCTTCCATTTACACATCTCCCTTATTCTTTCGTTTCTAATCCCATCAATCCTTCTCAATTTACATATCGCTCTCAAACCTTTCATCTCAAAGACATTCGACTTTTCCTAGCCCGAGCACTTATCATCCATGTTTAACACCCATACATTGCAGAAGGTAAATACATACATTCAAACATTCTTATCTTTATTTCTTTTAAAATTTTTCCTTTCTTCCATACTTCTCTTCGGCACCCCAATATTCATTCCCTCTACCACTCTATTCTTTATTTCTTTTTTCGTCCCACCCTTACCTTCCACCAACATTCCTAGATATTTGAATTCATCCACCTCCTCAAGTTTCTTTCCCTCCACTTCTACACTCCCCCATTCTTCCCTCCACATCTCCTCATCCCCATCTCCAACCCTACTAACTTTACTTTTCGCTGGATTGACTTTCAATCTCATGTTTGCACATTTTGTATCAAACACTCTCACCAGTATTCTCAACTTTTCTCTAGATTCCAACACCAACACCGCATCATCGGTAAAAAGTAAAACGCTCATATCCCATACACCCTCCACATATCTCAACCTAATACCCTTCCATTCTCTCTCCATTTCCCTAACTAACTATACCATCCATCAATAGATTAAATAACCATGGCGACGTTACACACCCCTGTCTCAATCTCACTCCTATGATAAACCAATCTGATAGTTTCCTCTTTACCCTCACAGTTGATCTACAATTCGCATAAAAAGCTCACTTCAGTAATTTCCAATTCAACCTCCTTTCCATTAATATTTCGAACAACTTCCTCCGTCATACTCTATCGTATGCTTTTTCCAGATACCCCATTTTTTTCAAGCAATTTCTCTGTAATCAATCTCAGTGTAAATACCTGGTCCACACACCCTCTATCCTCCCTAAAACCCCTTTATTCCTCACCCATTCCCTCTCTTGTCAATTTTTCATTCTCGTCACTAACACCTTCCCATAAATCTTTCCTATCACGCTTAGCAAACTAATCCCCCTATGATTTTTACAAACCTTATCACCTTTTCCTTTGTAAATGGGTACAATTCAGGATTCCTACCACTCCTGAGGCATTCTCCCTTCTCTCCAACACACATTAGACATTCTCACCAACCAGTCAATCAACTCTCTAAGTCCTTCCTTTATCATCTCTCCATATATACCATCCATTCCTGCCGATTTTCCATTCTTTACCTTTCTCACCGCTACTTTCACCTACTCTTTACTAATATTTCTCTCCTCATCCTCGCTGACTACCTCCGCATCATTTTCTACCTCTCTTCATTACTAATCTCTCTCCCTCCGTTCAACAATTCATTAAAGTATATTTCCATCTCTCTCCAATTTCCTTCTCTCCCTCTAATATTTCTCCATATTATTTATATTATTATTATTATTATTATTATTATTATTATTATTATTATTATTATTATTATTATTATTATATAATTAATTAATACGTATCGTTGTAATTTAATTATTATTATTTTCATTCTTATTATTATTATTTAATACCTATCACTGTAATTTAATTATTATTATTATTAATTATTATTATTATTATTATTATTATTATTATTATTATTATTATTATTATTATTTAATACTTATCATTGTAAGTTTCATAAAAATATAAAATTATCTTGCTTGACTTAGAGAGCTCATTCACGTTGAATTAAATTTAATAAATTTCAATCTTTAATAGATAAATTAAACTTTAAATCTTATTTTTATAATTTTAAAAATATTTTTTAATTTTATTTACTTATTTTTTTATTTTTATTATTACAGGTTTCTTAATAGAAAAATAAAAGAAATATGTCTGTATTAATTGTGCAACGAATTTTACTTAAATTTTACTTTTAATTTTTTTTGAGGCAGTCCCCCTATTAAAAATAAACAATTTAAGATAAGGATAATTTTTTTTCCTTTTTTTTTTATTTCTTCCTCTCTCTCTCTCTTTTTTTCTGCCATTCCATTTGCGGCAATCGCGAGGGGTATCGGGTTGCGCGCGTTCGATTTACGAGTCAACAAAAAGGCTTAACAGTAGACAAAATGCCACACCACACCACCAAACAGGAATATTTGAAATTGAATTAATAAACAGACGATTTCGCTTTTGCACAATTTTAAACAAATATATGTAAAAGCGCGCACACACATACATACATACTCATAATTATATATATATATATATATATATATATATTATATATATATATATATATATATTATATATATATAATATATATATATATATATATATATATATATATATATATATATATATATTATATATATATATATATATATATATATTACTGATGGCATGTATAGGAACAGTACAGGCTTACAAAGAAGAAACCAGATTAAAACTGGAGTAGATTATCATTTATGGTAGATAAACAATCATATCGTATAGAGAAAACATTTCCTTAAGAAGTCGTCTCAGAACGCCTAATCTCTTTGTAGCTTGATTTGTAAGAAAAACAGTGTGACTTTTCCAAGAAAGATCGTGGGAAAAACAAACTGCAAAAATGTTTTAAAGACAGAGGAAGGTTTCAGATGTGTTTGAAGATTTTATATTTGTGTGGAAGATTATGTTGGGTAGAAAAATGAAGGACCTGAGTTTTTAATGCAATGAAACAACCAACGTTTTCGCTGCTCCAATTTGAAATTAGAGAAAGATCAGAGGTTAGACTAGGTTAGGTTAGGTTATGAAGGGAATAAGTTTGAAGTTATTAAAAACAATTAAGTTGTCTCAATTCTAATCAGAAATGAAAGAGTTTTGTGATTGTGATTTAACACTACGGTCCAAACATGAAGCAATTTTGACAGTGTGGAACTTTTCGAAATGAAAAGAGAAATGAATTGTAGCTTCGTTAGCATGGAGTAGGTAGATGATGAAGAGAAAAATAAATAACTTTAACGAAATTTAGAAAAACAAATTGACAATTCGAGCTTGTGGCATACTACTATTGATAAATTTAAGGACAGAAAGGTAGCCGTCAACAACAGCTGCTATTAAACGACGGGAAATGAAAAAGGATACTTTACTGTAAGATTGATAATAGGAAATTAATGCGATGTGCCAGTCACTGCTGGAAACGTGTCCTGCGACGCAACAAAAGATTCACCGAAATACCTAATTGCAGAGGATTAAGAATCAGAAAAAAAGATCATCAGTCAAACATTCCTTACCAAACGATTAAGGAGATATTTGAAACTTAATTGTTAATTGATTAAATCAACCCTATCCTTCGGTGCAGGTTCAATGACCACACACTCCGAGCATGAAGGAAGGGTCGAAGTTGAGTAGCTGAACTGAGATAAAACAGTTTATCAAGGTACAGTGCAAGCTCGGAGGTGCAAAATTTGAGAAACATTGGGTAAACGTTGTTTGAACCGTTCGCTTTATAATTATTAAACTCTCAGTGAGTAGAAATCATATATTTTGAAGTAATTACAATGCTATACAAACTATTGGAGGGTGAATATGGAGGAAAGCACCAGAATCGTCTAAAGCTGCTGCGTTGGAGGAAAATTGTAAGTGCGAAGATTCAGTCTTAGAATAAGTAAGTATCTGTGGAATCGTAGGAAGGATCTAGAAAAGGGAAAGCGTATAGAGCAAAGTTGATGTTTACATTTAAAGAAGCAACAGAAAAAGCGAGAAGATTTGTAAGTAATAGTACAGCTTTCCTTCTGAGGGGGTTTCAATATGGTGGAGAATAGATTTCCCACGATTCCAGTATGAAAGATAAGTTTCACAAGATTCTGGAGTTTTGAAACTACAATGACAGATAATGGCAACGTCTCATTGCTGAGTAACGTTGGGGATAATCAGAGTTAAGCTAATGTTTACGAGCTTTAGTGGAAGACAAAGGGAATGGGATGCTTGCCTCCGTGTCAAGAAAAATCACGTCGGTTATGCGTTTTGCTCACTTCCAAAGACACCATCTCGCCGAGGTATTAATAATTTCAAGGAGAGTCAAATAGCTACAAAAACAAATCCAACCAGTTTTAATCGTCAAAGTACTGAAGTCATTTTTTTCAGTAAAAAAGAAAGTGTGTGTAATTGTGCAAAGAATGATTCATGTTGTGTAAACATGGGGTTAAGCACCTACAAGACATGCCTGAAAGGACCCTTGGAAAAGATCAAAAATATCTTGGAGATGTAGTCATAGAAGCCAAAAACTGACAAAATATTGGGAACTAGGGTGCAACGGAAAGTTCTAGCCTGCCCTAATACTCCAAATGCTGAATAAAAGTTCTCGCATTGCTAAGACTCTTTCGTGATCTTTTTCCTGATAATAAAAAATAATTTTCTTAAAGAACTCTTCTTCAGAATTATTTTGAATCATCATCGGATTTTTTGTTTTTGAAGTAAATTCCTTATTATGTAAAGAAAAACCTTGATGAAAGAAGTATATAAAAAAATTGAAATTGAAAAAAAAAGAAGAAAAAGAAGAAGAAGAAGAAGAAGAAGAAGAAGAAGAAGAACGCCTTCAAGATATCACTTAAAAGACTATTAACAAAACCATTTTCAAAACTCAAGAATACCAAAAAAATAAATAAAAATAAAAATAAAAAAAAGAAATAAAATAAAATAAAATAAAATATTCATATAACTATTTAAAATCCTTTTCCATTGTAACATTTATGAAGGTAAACGTAAACGTAATCAATGAGGTAACCATGATAAAACGGAACAAAGGTAAAGAACATAAAGCTTTTGAAATGAGAAACATCAAAAGTGAAAATGATTTTCTTAATTGATATCTAAAGACGCAATTACGATGGAGGGCTTCGGAAGGAACGCTTTTCATCATCACAGATTAAAAGAGACTGGATAAACAGAGGAAATTTAAGGAAATTTGACGAAATCTCGGGAAATTGCTTGAGAGTCAGGCTAAATTATTTTCAAAGCGGGACAAAAAATATTCTTAAAGTCAAAGTTGATTTGATAGTCCTCCTTTATCTTAAATTCCATTATAATACCTTTTAAAATGAGGGGGGTGAAGCCGGGGGGTTCAAAGAAACCTCACTCCCTTCCCCTCTTTCTCCATATATATATATATATATATATATATATATATATATATATATATATATATATATATATATATATATATATATATATATATATATATATATATATATATATATATATATATATATATATATATATATATTATATATATATATATATATATTATATATATATTATTATTATATATATATATTATATATATATATATATATATATATATATATATATATATATATATATATATATATATATATATATATATATATATATATATATATATATATATATATATATATATATATATATATATATATATATATATATATATATATATATATATATATATATATATATATATATATATATATATATATATATATATATATATATATATATATATATATATATATATATATATATATATATATATATATATATATATATATATATATATATATATATATATATATATATGTCTCCTCCGGTGGGCAAAGGCCCAGAGGCCTACCAATTTCCACCGGAGTTGGGAAGCAATCGGATTCGGGTCGCTAATGGCCGACGTGACCCGATACACGGCGTTTAAAAGTGTGCAAGTCAAAGGAAGTTGGGAAAACAGATAAAGGGAGTGTGTTCCAGACTTTACCAGTAGAGTACATGTAAGATTGAGCATAGCGGTTAAGTCTGGGGTCGGAGAGTTGGACAGAGAAAGGATGAGACTGTGTAGAAAGACGTGTCGCACGAGCCCTTCTCAGTGGAGGAGGTATGCGACGTGAGAGTTCAGAAGAGCAATGTCCGTTGTAATAGCGATAGTATAGAGAGAGTGACGCAACAATTCGACGGGCAGAAAGAGATTGGAGAGAGTTAGTAAGAGCAGGAGAGTTGATAAGACGAAAAGCCCTAGACTCCACCTTTTCAAGATGAGCTGTATGTGTGGACCCACCCCAGATATGCGAGGCGTACTCCATACAGGGGCGAACAACACCCCTATACAGAGCAAGCAGCTCGGGTGGCGTAAAAAAATTACGAAGGCGCCAAAGAACACCCAACCTCTTAGAAGCTTGTTTAGAGAGAGAAATAATGTGATCTTTCCAAGAAAGATCACAAGAAAAAGAAACACCGAGAATATTGAGAACAGATGAAGGTTTGAGTTGAGTGTTTTCGAAGAAGATGTCATAGTTGTGTGGAAGATTGTGTCGAGTAGAAAGATGGAGGAATTGAGTTTTTGAGGCATTGAAAACGACCATGTTTTCTCTGCCCCAATTTGAAATGAGAGATAGATCAGAGGTCAGTTGCTCCAAGGCAATCCTTCTTGCGACTAATATCTGCTGTTGGGAGGGACGTCTTTCAAATTGAAAGGAATAATGAAGGGTGGAGTCATCGGCATAGGAGTGTATAGGAGACGAAGTAATAGAGAGAAGATCATTGATGAAAATTAGAAAAAGAGTTGGAGAAAGAACAGATCCTTGAGGAACACCACTATTTATAGATTTATAGGAGGAACGGTGGCAGTCTACAACAGCTGCTATAGAACGACCAGAAAGGAAATTAGATAGGAGGTCACAGAGAGAAGGATAGATTCCGAAAGAGGGAAGTTTGGAAATCAAAGCTTTGTGCCAGACTCTATCGAAAGCTTTCGATATGTCTAGCGCCACAGCGAAAGATTCACCGAACCCCGAAGAGCGGAGGACCAAGAGTCAGAAAGTAGGGAAAGAAGATCACCAGTAGAACGTCCTTTACGAAAGCCATACTGGCGATCAGAGATAAGATTGGAAGAATTGAGATGTTTCCAAATCTTCCTGTTAAGGATAGATTCGAAAACTTTAGAAAGAACGGAGGTTAAAGAAATTGGACGATAGTTAGAGGGTTGAGAAGGGTCCCCCTTCTTCGGCACAGGTTGAATGAGCGCACGTTTCCAGCAAGAAGGGAAGATCGAAGTAGAAAGTCAATGACGAAATAGTTTACCAAGGCAGGGTGCAAGAAGCTCAGAGAGAGCAGAAATGACATCTTTAGAAGAAATTACAATGTTAGGCATAAATGAGTTGGAGGGGGTTGTAGGAGGAGGAATAGCTCCGGAATCGTCCAAGGTAGAGTTAGAGGCAAAAGTTTGAGCGAAGAGTTCAGCTTTAGTAGAAGGTAAAATGGCAGTTGTGCCATCAGAAGAGACTAGAGGAGGGAAAGAGGAAGAAGCAAAGTTAGAGTTGACATTTTTTGCGAAATGCCAGAAAGGGCGAGATGAAGAAGAACCAGAAAGATTATTGCATTATGCGGCGGATATATATATATATATATATATTATATATATATATTATATATATATATATATATATATATATATAATAATAAATAAAAAAAAAAAAAAAAATAAAAAAAAGTTTTTTTTTCTTCTTTTCTTTTTTTACAGATCGCCACCACTCACGGGCAGAGCCCTTTTCAAGGAGGGAGCACAACACCATATATATATATATATATATATATATATATATATATATATATATATATATATATATATATATATATATATATATATATATATATATATATATATATATGATATAGAAAGAGAATAAATCAAAATAAATTTTAAGAAATTCAGAAAGTTTTTTCGATCTTCGTCTTTGAAGATTTTAAATCTTTAAATATTTTTCTGCATTTTAAAATCCTAATTTCTTTTTATTGTTACAACAACAACTGTCTTTGATTTAAAAACTTTATTCTTTTAATTTAGTATATATATATTATATATATATATATATATATATATATATATATATATATATATATATATATATATATATATATATATATATATATATATATATATATATATATATATATATATATATATATATATAGCGCATTTGGGAAGTGATAGATTCTGTCCAAAAGAAGTTAAATTCAGCAGCCCCAGTGCAACTCCATTTCTTTCATGAGGCTACTTGGCCAGCTAATCTTCCTCTCTGACCCTTATGGGAGAGTTCATGGCCACCCAGAATGAGAGAGAGAGAGAGAGAGAGAGAGAGAGAGAGAGAGAGAGAGAGAGAGAGAGAGAGAGAGAGAGAGAGAGAGAGAGAGAGAGAGAGAGAGAGAGAGAGAGATGTGGTGGTTAAATGCGAGGAAAAGAAAAAAGGTTGAGGCTTTAGAAATGAAGGGTCTAAGAGTGGTATGGTAGAAGTGGTATGAGAGTGGTAGATGGGTTCTATCCTGAATACAAACCGCAGTGCAAATGTTATAATTTGTTATAATTTTGTACCATCGGTGGAGTAGTGGTCAACACAACGGACTTCCATCTTTTGGGACCCGGGCTCGATTCCTCGAAATTATAACATCATTAGCAGTTATAAAATTGTAAATCATGATTCCACGGTTTATCATAGTGGTTATCAAAATTATAACATTTGCACTGCGGTTTTTTTCAGGATAGAACCTGGTCCATGTTGACGCTACGCCCAAGTTGTGGTCGGGGAAATATTGAAGGGACTTTTCACTAGGCGAGAAATGTCAGTAGAAGTTCTGGATTATTTCCTTTTGTATTGGTGGAGTAGTGGTCAACACAACAGACTTCCATCTTTTGGGACCCGGGTTCGATTCCTCGAAATTATAACATCATTAGCAGTTATAAAATTGTAAATCATGATTCCACGGTTTATCATAGTGGTTATCAAAATTATAACATTTGCACTGCGGTTTGTATTCAGGATAGAACCTGGTCCATGTTGACGCTACGCCCAAGTTGTGGTCGGGGAAATATTGAAGGGACTTTTCACTAGGCGAGAAATGTCAGTAGAAGTTCTGGATTATTTCCTTTTGTACCATCGGTGGAGTAGTGGTCAACACAACGGACTTCCATCTTTTGGGACCCGGGTTCGATTCCTCGAAATTATAAC
>SEYY01002722.1:62500-70000 GCA_009176605.1 Armadillidium nasatum
ATATATATATATATATATATATATATATATATATAATATATATATATATATATATATATATATATATATATATATATATATATATATATATATATATATATATATATATATATATATAATATATATATAGGTTAAGAAGCTTTCTGACCTTATATATTTCGATATTTTTTATATCGATATTTTGAAATTTCGATTTTAATCGGTATCTCATTGCAACGTTCTTGTATAGGTTAGGCCTGTATTTTACGGCAACTTCGGTAGTTCAAGTTATGATAAGTCGAACTAAGTACGCTAGAAAACTAAATAATAATAATTATAAAAATAATTAGAATAATATTTGAATTGGCATATCGATGTTTCGATATATCAATTTTCGAATATCGATATTTTCCAAATTTCGAAGGTCAGAAAGCTTCTTAAACCATACCATATATAATATATAATATATATATATATATATATATATATATATATATATTATATATATATATATATATATATATATATATATCGACCTTATTTTTACATTAAAAATTATCTTTGAAAAAAATGGAAATTTAATTTTTAAAAAAAAAAGCTTATCTGGCCTTCGTCGACTTGAAAAAGGCATTTGACAAGGTACAAAGATGAATTCTGTGGAATATCTTGAAGAGAGAAGAATATGAGGTACCAAGCAAGCTGATCAAAGCAATAAAAAGCGCCTATTTTAACAGTGTGTACAAAGAAATGACACACCTGAATAACGATGACTGGTGCGAGGTTACGACCGGGGTATGACCTTGCATTGGTCACTGAAACGGAGAGAGATTTGTATAGAATTTCGTCGATGCATGGGATAAAGTGCTGACGGCTAGGGGGATGAAGGTGAATAGGGAGAAGACGAAAGTTATGTTGGTGGGTAGAGAACAGGAAGAGCTGAATATTGTGTTGGGGAGATGGTGTACTGAAACAAGTAGACCATTTTAAATACATCAGAGTATGTTTTGAAACAGGGAATGATATGACCCTCGAGTTAAATTATAGAATTGACAAGTTCAACGGAGATCTTTCCTAGCTGTTTCCGCTGCTTAGGAATCGACACATCCTGCGGAAATTAAAAACAGCAATATATACTATTTGCTTTAAAACCAGAACTATATTTATGGAGATGAAGCGTAGGCCCATAACACCAGAGCTAAAGGAAAAATACAGGCGAGTGAGATGATGGTGTTAAGAACAATTGTGGCAATGATGAGACTGGATAGAATAAGAAACGATGAAATAAGAAGTGTGCTGGAAGTGTAGAACATACTGACGCTCTTAAAGAAAGGACAACTACGATGGTTTGGACATTTGAAAAGAATGAATGATGGAAGGTATGCAAAGAGGTACTGTGAGTTTACACAGATGGGAGGAAGAGGAGTGGGCAGAAATTTACGATTTACAGATGGAGAGATATCAAGGTTTCGGTCAAGGGTAGGAGGGGAATTAAAGAGAAGGTTGAGTAGAACACGACGTATGAAGATCGACGGCGATGGAGGAGTTTTGTTCGGGAAGTCTGATAAGTGCTCGCACTTACAGGAAATTGGTGAGAAAGATGATTACCATATATATAATATATATATATATATATATATATATATATATATATATATATATATATATATATATATATATATATAATATATATATATATATATATATATATATATATATATATATATATATATATATATATATATATATATATATATATATATATATATATATATATATATATAATTTATGCTTATTTCTAATTTAAATGTGTAACGAGTCAGGGGAATGAGGGGTGTAACATCACTTGATATATAACGTAACTTTTAAATAAAGTATAATAGTGTTTGACTAATCTTTAAAAGATATGAGAAACGCATTTCAAAACATATACCTCTGTGTGTGTATGAGCACACGTGTGTTAGTGTTTGTGTGTATGTATGCACGAATAAAAAATATACAAGAAATATTTTATTTATTTTTTATTTTTTATTAATGAGGCTGTGTTCAAATACGGGTGAATTGGAAGACAAATATTCAGCGACGAGTTGGAGAGAATGGCTCTGTAAATAACATATTAAAATGAAAATACAAATGCAATATAAAAGGTTTTTCTACAATTATTCAATGCACGAATACATGAAAAGTTATTTGCTTTTAAAACACGCTTTTATCAAAAGGATTACCATGCCTAATGTTATTTATCTATCTATTTTTATTCAATGATAAATCCTGTATATATATATATATATATATATATATATATATATATATATATATATATATATATATATATATATATATATATATATATATATATATATATATATATATATAATATATATATATAATATATGTAAATTGTTAGTTTGTTATTAAAACGAGGTCTTTAATATTTCTCTGTTGTTCATTTTGTTAGAGACATTAATATCTATGTGAATGTGTTCAGCAAAGCAAGATAATTCAGTCCTTTATCTGACACAGAGCTTTTTTAACCTATACAAGATGCAGAACGGTATCTCTGTTGTGTTTGGTAGACTACCAATCAGTTCTGATGTTAAAAACCTTCAAACCCTGACGAACGCTATTCTTTTATCCCAAAAGTCCAATATGAATATGAATAAGTTTTTCAATTTGTACTCTATGATTCATCCCAGTTGACTTCCTCAACTTTCTAGTACTCTAGATTTTAAAGATTAACATCATGTTACGCTAGAAAATTTTAAAATCTATATATATTTAATTATTTTTGAGATAATTAAAATAATTAAGAACGAGCAGTTAAGATAAATTTTATTCTTTATTGTTGTACCTTAATTAAAAATTGTAGTAATTACCTCCTTATTCCCACCCTCGTTTTTCAAGACATAGATGCAAAGATAAATTATAATTGACTGAAAAGAGTAAAAAGGGTAATAAGAGAAAAGAAGATAAGGTTTTGATTAAAATAAAAAAATAAGAAACAGAAGGATCAGAATAACGCTAATCGTAAATGAAATTTGAACTATATTGAAAAAAATAAATAAATCAAGAAACTGTTAAATGCTGATGTCAAACCCGGAGTAATAAGCAGAATACATTTAGAAGCTCCTGATCTCCAAATGGTAAATCGTTAAATGAACGTCCTTAAACATGGACAATTCTTTGTCACGAAGCAAACTCATCACAGAATAAAGTCCTTTCAAATTTCATATTAAATGGATTAAAGCCTGAGAGAAACTCATAATACTCAAAAACTTTCGTAGTTATAAAATTCAGCTCATCTGTTAAACATTTTTGTTTAGTTGCATTTATAAATTGTCTTTTATTAATTAAATTTAAGTAAATCAGGGGTTCAAGCCTTCTTTTTGATTGTGGATTTCCTGAGCCCTAACGTTACGTATGTGAACCCTCTGAGCTCTAACTTTATGTATGTGGACACCTGAGCCCTAACGTTACGTATGTGGACCCTCTGAGTCCTAACCTTACGTATGTAGACCCTCTGAATCCTAACTTTACGTATGTGGACCCTCTGAGTCCTAACTTTACGTGTGTGGACCCCTTGAATCCTAAATTTACGTATGTAGACCCCCTGATCCCTACCTTTCTGTATGTGGACCCTCATATACTCGTATATAATATTCCTAAATTAAATATATATTTGTCGGTTATTAAAAACTAGTTGTGGGAACCTTCAAAGCTTCCGTGGTACCCTGGGGTTCATGTGAACCCCGGGGGGTCCATGTTGACACCGGTATAGAAACGCTGATGTAAATCAATTAAGATTTAAGAAATTATTTTTGAGTTTGTATCATACAGAATCCTGAAAGTGATAAAAAGGAAAACCATATCCAATAATCCGAAAGTAAATTCAATTGTATCAACTTTTATGAAAGGCAACTTTATTTTCAGCTTATCGGGATGACACAGTGGTTATAAGTATAGACCCTATATCTTTTATTCGAAAGAGAGTCGGTACGAACCATCAAAGATATATATAATATATATATATATATATATATATATATATATATATAATAATATATATATATATATATATATATATATATATATATATATATATATATATATATATATATATATATATATATATATATATATATATATATATATATATATATACTATATATATATATATATATATATATATATATATATATATATATATATATATATATATATATATATATATATATATATATATATATATATATACATGTAAATTCAAGTCTGCTGAACGAGAATTCGGAACCGAGACCTACAAGATGGTGAGTCAAAGCGCTACCCAACTATGCGGTATAATATGAGGTGTAATATATTTCCGTATATAATATCTGTGTTTAAAAGAGGATTGAAGCTAACCTGTTACCTCTTGAATCCAAGTTTCGACGGAGGGATCCTTTGAGTTGGTCTGCGTAAGTTGTATTTCATCATCCTTCTCACTGTGTTCTCCTTTCGTACTGTCATGGCTCAGTTGTTAGCGCTTTTATTTACGATCTTAGAGGTCTCGGTTTCGAATCCTCTTTCAACAGATTTGAATTTTACATAAAACTTATCGCTAATATAATATATATATATATATATATATATATATATATATATATATATATATATATATATATATATATATATATATATATATATATATATATATATATATATATATATATATATATATATGTATAGGCAAAAATGAACACTATAACCGTGTTTTGTTTTATACAATTAAAACCCCAGGAAATTAAAACACAATTTTAAAAAAAATGAGCGAGACTTTCGAAGGAGCAACCGTCCTTCCTCTTTCAGGCTCAAGTTTAATACTATATATATATATATATATATATATATATATATATATATATATATATATATATATATATATATATATATATATATATATATATATATGTGTGTGTGTGTGTATAAAGGCAATTTATTTTCAATAACGTAACAGAGGCCCATAAAATAAGAAAGAGACATATAATTTTTATGAGCGAATTTTTTCCATGTCTTATTCCTTTATATGACGGCAGTTCAAAACCAAATTTATTGTACGAATATTTATGTCTTCATGAAATATATATATATATATATATATATATATATATATATATATATATATATATATATATATATATATATATATATATATATATATATATATATATATATATATATATATATATATATATATATATATAACATAAAAAGGTCAAATTAAAGTCTGCTAACACTCTCTCAGACTAAATATTCATTAAACATTTTAATTATTTTATTATATATATTATATATATATATATATATATATATATATATATATATAATATATATATATATATATATATATATATATATATATATATATATATATTAAAGGTTCGACATTGCTATTTTCAATACGTTACCCCACAAACAGAGAGGTGATATTATGATATTTTTAATTTAAAGGTTCGCTCATCACGAAGATTGCCCAATTCAAGGAGGGGAACTTACTAAGAAGGTTCTTCACAGGATCCGCAGAAGATATCAAACCACTACCTTCAAGTTTGTAGTTTTTTAATGTTTTTATGTGACCTCTGGTAGTAAAAGGTCATGACTAAAGAAAGACCAATAAGATGTCTTTGGGATATGGATAAAAGCAGTTTGATCATTCATGGTGGTACAAAAGGAAATGCTACCTAGGAAACTCCCCTCCTAGAATAAGGTAATGCCCGTAATCGATTACACCATAGTATAAGTATACTTATACTATGATTACACTGAGCTAATTCACAAGACAGCGAGTAGACTGTAAAATAGCCGGGGAATATTACACGGGTCGAGTTTACTGGCTGCTAGTAACTCGCTAATCGCTGACTTATAAATTTTAAATAATATAAAAAAAGTGCAATTCAAAATTAAGGGTCACAGTGATTCAATATTCGTCCCTTGTGAGTAAGGAATTTAGAAGAAGGATGTGTGTCTAAATTTTTACTTTTGAAGCTTATGAAAAAAAAAAAAAAAAAAAATTAGTTTCAGAATGAATCACTAATTTTTCACTTTTTTTCATTCAGTTAAGTTAATTTGGTGCCATTTGTAAATGCTTTTCCATTGGGAGTTTATAGAAACTTTTAAAATTTTTCGTAAAATTAAGTTGCAAGATTAAAAAATTAAAGTTTTAGGAAAAGCTTTTTAAAATCGAATAAAAAATAGTACATCAAATTTATAATTTACATATTACCTATTTAATTAATGCCTTAATATATAACTTTGAAAACATAAACTATATATATATATATATATATATATATATATATATATATATATATATATATATATATATATATATATATATATATATATATATATATATATATATATATATATATATATATATATATATATATATATATATATATATATATATATATATATATATATATATATATATATATATATATATATATATATATATATATATATATATATATATATATATATATATATTATATATATATATATATATATATATATATATATATATATATATATATATATATATATATATATATATATATATAATATATATATATATATATATATATATGTATATATTATCAAATAGGTTGATCACATGATTGAGAGCAAACGTTTAACATGATAATATCGGTCCGATTTGCGAGAGGAACCCTCTCAGATGTAAAAATCTCGGTCTGAAAGTAAGCTGCAAAAATTGTCCTAACGAATCGTTGGGACAAGTGGCAAAAATGTCAGTAAAATTTTCAATAGAGAAAGACATGTTAAGCAAAAGAAAGTCACTTCACCGATTTATTTTCTAATAAAAAAAATAATTGAAAAAAATTTGTTGTGACATTTTTGTCACATGTCTCAACGATTCGTTAGGACAATTTTTTTCAGTGTATGGTCTTTGTTTTTCCCAGTGACAAGTGGCTTGAATTGTTGTTTGTCGTACTAAATTGTGCTTCAAATCTTTGAAGAAACTACCTTGCTTCTTATTATTCTTTATTTAAATAATGAAAATAATAGAAAATTAAAATAAGAAATGAAATTTTATTTAATAAAATCAAACGTCAGTAAAAGCAATAAAATGTGCAATAAAAAAAAAATTAAAAGAAGAAAAAAAGGTATAAAAATTAAGTTAAAAGTGAGAGCAAATAACAGCAGCGATAACGACAACAACAAACTTCCAACAACACCAACAATAAAGCACCAACAAACCAACGACACCAACAAATCACGAACACCACCAACAACAGCAACAAACCACTAACTACAAACCAAAAAACCAACAACAACAATAACAACAAAACCCACCAACAACAATCCAACTACAACAAAAATCACCAACAACAAAAAAAAGACAAAACTGGAAATGAAAATTCAGTTGAAGAATCGAATGCAAATGTGTTCCTATAACTCACTATACTTTATTTCTTTTCAAGCCAATTTATTCACATCACTCCTTACATAATCCTTATATATATA
>SEYY01002722.1:75000-77500 GCA_009176605.1 Armadillidium nasatum
ATATATATATATATATATATATATATATATATATATATATATATATATATATATATAGTATAGCAACCATGATTAACAGATGGGCAACATTGCAAATGTTCCAGGGTAACGATCTTACGTGAGCACAAATTTTGCAATGTTGCAAAGTTTTGTTCTTTCTTGGGGAACAGCCAATCAGATTATGGCTTTTTCCACTATCCGATCACATGACTCGCAAGTATGAGTAATTAACTATCTTAGAATCTTATTTCAATCTTAGTATATGGAATTGAATAAGAGTTTGGTTTAATAATGAGAGAAAATCAAGCTCGAGATAGTTAATTCCTGACTATAAATAAGGGTTGTAAATATGATTTTAGTTATATATTTTTATATATAAATTTTTTCTCCTACGCATATTACTGTAAAAGAACAGTTGGTTTGTGAAATATAATTAACATGTAGTGGAACCCTAATGTAGTAAATTATGTAATCTTGCTATTTTATCTTAAGATATAAACACATTACAAATCTTATACTTCGTGTCCAACAAAAGTGATAACTATTTCGTGGAAAAAGCACCGTTAAACACCCATAGACATGTGAATGGACTTTAGGAAATACTTAGAATAAAATTAAAAAGAATATATGTGTATGTAAGATTAGGCTTCAAAACTCTTAATGTATCTCCTTGATACCATGAAGACCATTCTCATCTAAGGAAAAGAAACAAATATTAGTTTATTACAATGGTGATTTTTTTGAAAAGATAGGAAAAATTTGCAATTTATGTGCTAAAATGCTTATAGTATACTATGATAAAAATAAACTGAAATAATAGCGAATTCTTTAAAGAGATGATGATGCGTACATGACCTATCCAAAGTGCTAAAAGTTAGGTTGGGTATGATGACCCGAAACATGCGTTGTTGTTGGATACAGACTAAATATATACAAAATACTTAATAAATTACGTATTTAAGAACTTGGTTTATCTTGCGTCTCTGACCTATCCAAAGCTCTAAAAGTTAGGTTGAGTATGATGACCAGAGATACAAACTAAATATTTAAAAAATATTCCATAAATTTCGTGTTAAAGAACTGTTGGTTTATCTTTGTTTATACTTTAGTGTTAAAAGTTAGCTTGAATATGGAGAATTTAGATCAATGCAGAAAGGCGCAGGTTAGAAAATGTATATAAAAATCTCCCTCTATGCTGTATCTTTGATCATTCTTTACTAAAGGAAATTAGAATACTGACAATTAATGTAAACGATTAGTAGATAATGGTAAAATATAAACAAATTCTTTGATAAGTTAAATAGAAATATTTGTGTTGAAATTTTCCTAGAGTAAGGAAAGTTAATATAATTAAATTAAAAATTATTTAATTAAAATTTTTATAATGAAATTAGAAATTCACAATATAAATGTAAGAAAATGAGCTTTAAAGTATGCATATCAGCTGTCTAGCCAGATGCAAAATGAGTAAAATTAAGAACAAACCAAAAAAAAAAAAGCTTTAAATTGAAATTTTTTTAAAATCAGTTAAGGTTCATTTTATAAACTACGAAGAAAAAAAAATATAAAGTGAATCTTGGAAGAAGATTAGTGCACCTCTCTTCGATACCCTGAATGAAGAAGAAGAAAAAAAACTAATAATCTTAGAAGAAGATACCGTGGATAAAAACGTCCTACATAGAGTGATCCCTCTTCATCCGATTGAAGATAGAAGCCTAAGAACTGCTTAATGGAAACTTAAGATATTCGGATAATAGCTCTCAATTTATAAGGTAAGACATTTTTTGTGGCATATTTTTTTATCTTTCATAATTTTTGCTTCCTTTACCTCTCCCCAAAGTGAGGTTTAAAAATAAGTTTATAAAATTAAGTTATTTAAAATTAGAATATCAATTATAAAAAAAAAAATTCTATAGTTTGAATATTGTCCTAGAGTATGTTTAAAGTATGGATAGATTATCTCTTAATATGTTAGAAAATATTTCACAAGTACAGAGTAAATGAAAAAGGATAGTTGAAATATGTGAATGTATGTATGTATGTATGTGCGTACCTGTATAAGCATGTACGTGATTGTATAAAGTGAACGCTTGTTTACTTGTGTGTGTGTGTGTATATATATATATTTGTACAAATTATACATGTTATTCAGAGAAGTTTTCGCTATCGTTGTGAATTTTAAGATAAGACTAGGCCTTAGTATTACTGTGACAAATGTTCGATAAGAAAGTATGTCATTAAAAAGTGGAGAATATCATAGCATAAGATTATGCTTTTATGTCTTAAATGAACTATGACTTCATATTAAGTGTTAGTGTAGTTCATAGTTCATACGAGAACATTGGAAATATAAAATTCGAAAACATGAAGTATAGAAAATATATAAAAAAGTTCGAAAAGTTTCTCATAAAACAATAAATCGGTGAAGTAACTTTCTTTTACTTGACATGTCTTTTCTCTATTGAAAATTTTACTCTGACATAAAAGAGTGAATGAATCA
>SEYY01002722.1:82500-87500 GCA_009176605.1 Armadillidium nasatum
GCTGTTTTCTCATTTTTTTTTTGATCACAATTCTTCACAATGTTCGTATGAGTCTGTTACCTAATTTCGACTTCCGTCCACACTGGTGTTTATCGAATAATGTTTTTCCGGGAGCACAATATGACCTTGGATATTGTATCTGTGAACAAACAATTTTCTCTCTTTGAAACTCTACAAGCTTGAAAATACCTCACTTGTACCAACACAGAATATCGAACATGGAGCAAATGACGCTTCCTACCGACCTTATAGGTTACCTGTCACACGTGACAAATACAAGCGCCTGTGGATGATATATATATATATATATATATATATATATATATATATATATATATATATATATATATATATATATATATATATATATATATATATATATATATATATATATATATATATATATGTCTAGGCAACAATTAGAGGTATTGTTCTAACTATACAGTATTATCATGGTAGCTGGATTTTATATATTATTATTATTATTATTATTATTATTATTATTATTTAAAACTTCTCATTACTCTTAATCGTAATTAATATTCATTTAACTTTGTTTCAGATGATGATGAATCCGGTAGATCTCGAAGCATTCCGGGCAACAGGTGGGTGCTATATATATATATATATATATATATATATATATATATATATATATATATATATATATATATATATATATATATATATATATATATATCCTCTGGTGGGTAGAGGCCAAACGTCTGCCACCTTCCATCAGAGTTGGGAAAATATCAAAATTCAGTCGAGTTAAAGGCTGATATGAACCGATATACAACATTTGAAGGTATGAAAGTCAAAGGAATTTGTTAAAAATAGATAAAGGAAGTGAGTCTCTGATTTTATCATAAAAGACTTACGTCTGGGGTCAGGGAGTTGGACAGAGAAGGGATGAAACTGTGTAGAAAGACGTGCAGCGCGAGTCATTCTCAGTGGAGTAGGTATGCGACGGGAGAGTTCCGAAGAGAAGTGTCCGTTGTAATAGCGATAGTATAGAAAGAGTGACACAACAATTCGACCGGCAGAAAGAGATTGGAGAGGGTAGTGAGAGCGAAGGATTTGATATAGCAAAAAGCCCTAGACTTCACATTTTCTAAGAGAGCTGTGAGTTTAACCACCCTAGATATGTGAGACATACTCCATACAGGGGGCTAACATCTCTATAAAGATCAAGCAACTGAAGTGGCGTGAAGAAATTTTGAAGGCGCCTCAGAACACCCAGCCTCTTAGGAGCTTGTTTAGAGAGGAGAGAGAAGTAATGTGATCTTTCCAAGAAAGATCACGAGAAAAAGAAACACCGAGAATATTAAGGACAGATGAAGGTTACAATTGAGTATTTTCGTAGATGTCAAAGTTGTGTGGAAGGTTGTGTCGACTAGAGATGTAGGAATTAAGTTTTTGAGACATTGAAAACGACCAAATTTCAACTGCCCAAGTTTGAAATACGAGAAAGACCGGAGGTTAGTTGCTGTTGGGAGAGGTGTCTTTCAAACTGAAAGGAGTAATGAAGGGTGGATAGGTGATGAAGTAATAGAAAGAAGGTCATTAATTAAAGAAAAACTGAAAAAGAGTTTGGGATAGGACAAATTCCTGAGGAACACAATTATTAATAGTTTTAAAAGAAGAACGATGGCCATTTATGACAGCTGCCAAAGAAAGACCGAAAAGGAAATCAGAGAGAAGAAATGATTCCGAAAGAGAAGTTTGGAAAACAAAGCTTTGTGAAAGACTCTATTGAAGGTTTTCGAAGGCTTTCGATATGTCCAACACGTCAGCGAAAGATCCATCAGATTACCAGCAGAGTGTTCTTTACGAAAACCATACTGGTGATCAAAGATAAGATTAGAATAATTAAGATGTTTCCAAATCTTCTTGTTAACGATAGATTCGAAAACTTTAGAAATAATGGAGGTTATAGAAATAGCTCGATAGTTAAAGAGTTTGTATCTCTTCGGCACAGGCTGCATGAGTGCACGCTCCTAGCAAGAAGGGAAGGTTGAAGTAGAAAGTCAGACGAAATAGATTATATATATATATATATATATATATATATATATATATATATATATATATATATATATATATATATATATATATATACCACCTCTGATGAGAAAAGCCCAGAGGTCTATTATAATTTCCACCAGTCAGGGAGAAAATTTGAAATCTGTTCAAATTAAAGGCCGACATGTCTCGATACACGTCATTTGAAGGTATGTAAGTCATAGGAAGTTTGGAAAATAGATGAAGGATGTGTGTTCCAGACTTTACCAGTAGAGTACATGTAAGATTGAGCATGGTGGTTAAGTCTGGGGTAAGAGAGTTGGACAGAGAAAGGATGAGATTGTGTAGAAAGACTAGTCGCACGAGCCCTTCTCAATGAAGGAGGTATGCGACTAGAGTTCAGAAGAGCTGTGTCCATTGTAATAGCGATAGTATAGAGAGAGTGACGCAACAATTCGAGTGGCAGAAAGAGACTGCAGAGAATTAGTGAGAGCAGGAGAGTTGGTAACACGAAAAGCCCTTGACCCAACCTTTTCAAGGAGAGCTCTATGTGTGAAACCTCCCAGATGTGTGAGGCGTACTCTATACAGGGGCGAACAATACCCCTATAAAGAGCAAACAACTGGAGTAGATTGACGTAATTCTGAAGGCGCCTCAGACCACCTAACCTCTTAGAAGCTTGTTTAGAAAGCGAAGTAATGTGATCTTTCCAAGAAAGATCACAAAAACAAGAATCCCCGAGAATATTAAGGAGAGATGAAGGTTTGAGTTGTGTGTTTTCGAAGAAGATATCATAGTCATATGGAAGATTGTGTCGAATATAGAGACAGAGGAATTGAGTTTTTGAGCCATTGAAAACGACCATGTATTCTCTGACCAATTTGAAATGCGAGATAGGTCAGAGGTCAGTTGTTCCAAGGCTACTTTCCTTGAGTCTATTAACTTTTGTTGAGAGGAGTGCCATTCAAATTGAAGAGCAATGCAGGGTGGTGTCATCGGCATATGAGTGGATAGGAGGTGAAGTAACAGAGAGAAGGTCATTAATTAATGAAAAGCAGAAAGTGTTGGGGATAAGGCAGATCCTTGAGGAACCACTACTATTAATGGATTTAAGGGATGAACGGTGGCCTTCTAAAACAACTGTTATACAACGACCGAAATGGAAATCAGAGGTCACAGAGAGAAGGATAGATTCCGAAAGAGGAAAGTTTGGAAATCAAAGCTCTGTGCCAGACTCTATCGAAAGCTTTCGATATGTCCCACGCGACAGCAAAAGATTCACCGAATATATATATATATATATATATATATATATATATATATATATATATATATATATATATATATATATATATATATATATATATATATATATATATAAATAGTAATTATTTAGTAAATGAAGATTAATTGGAGATTTACTTAAATATAATTAATGTTTTCAGTCATAGCATAGTATAAGTATATATATAATATATATTATATATATATATATATATATATATATATATATATATATATATATATATATATATATATATATATATATATATTATTTACACTGGTCGTAGATAAAACAGTTTCTTTTGTGTGTGAGACTTTGTTACGCACTATATTATTGAGGCTTAATACGTGACAAACATTAATTTAATTATTTTATTATTTTTTTAATGTTAAATTATAAATTTAATAAACATTAATATCACGGTCTTCACCTTGTTTAATTGTCTAAAAAAAATCCAATAAATTTGAATATTTTGTGGCCGCACATGGGAATATTCCTTACCTTGCTGTACCGCAACTTTATATATTTACAATTGTAACTTATGTGCTGTGTTGTACCAACCCTAATTTGTGTAAAATTAAATCAAAAGAGAATGAATGCAGGGATGTGTTGAGATGAGTTACTCTTAAAAGTGTTTTAGCAAACTTTTTTAAAAATATATTTATGTCCATGTCAAGAAATATAGTTTAAAAATATTAAAGTATCTATGGTGACATGCTTGAGAATTAACCTCTATCGTACAAGGTTCAGGGTTCGACTGCTCAAGATAAAAGTTTTGAGACCTATTTCACTGTGGATTTTGGACTGTATAGTCAAAACATATTTTTTATTCATTTTAAGCTCTAATAAGGTTACCATAACCTTTATCCTAGTTTTTTTTTTCGTTTTCTTTTTTAACTATCAAACTACCAAAAACGTCTGGTGGGGAATATCATACAAAATTTGTATTTTAATCAATTAAAATTATTATAACGTATAGAAAGAACTTATTTAAACTAAATAATAATAATAAAAAAGTATAACAATAACAATATCCCAATTTTTAAAGATAAACAGTAGACTATACATATTGTATCCTAATTCATACAAAATACACTCTCATGGACCTTTTGTCTTCATTGTCTTGACTATGTGTGTGTGTGTTTTTGCGTTTGCGCGTTTTCCATCCATTCCTTCCAGGGGAGGAAGTAATTAATTAAAAGGTAACACGAAACAAAACAAATGCTTAATCAAATTTTACCGAGTTCTCAAATTCGTTAAAAGTTTCTCTCTCTCTCACTCATATATATATATATATATATATATATATATATATATATATATATATATATATATATATATATATATATATATATATATATATATATATATATATATATATATATATATATATATATATATCCAACTTTTAAATTCTGCTATGCCAGGATTCGGATCTTGACCTCTTGGATGGTAATCAAGAATGCTACTTCCTTGCGAAAACAGTATAAAAGTAAATAGCACTGGGAAGGATCATAAACAACTGTTCATGCAGACCCCCCCGAAACGGACTCCCAAGACTGCACTCTGATATAGGGCAACAAGATCAAGTTCTATCCTCTTCTCTCAAAGACTGTTATATAATCATATTTAAAGCCTCTATAAAGGTCGTGAAGTTAAAATATATTTAACTTTTAAAGTCTGGTATTCC
>SEYY01002722.1:92500-97500 GCA_009176605.1 Armadillidium nasatum
ACATTATATAGGTGTCTGATCCTGAAGAACTATCCTCTGACTTAAATGGAAATGCAGGACACAAGCCAATTTCAAGGAAAATGAAGCTTGATGATGGGGTAGATACAGAGGATTCATTTGCAGTAGCAACATCATCAGCAGCAATGCCAAAACTTGAGGTGATCGTAACTAACGTGTTATATATATATATATATATATATATATATATATATATATATATATATATATATATATATATATATATATATATATATATATATATATATATATATATATATATATATATATATATATATATATAGAATTGCAATTGAGGATTTTATTTAAAAGTTTTAATAATGAACTTTGCATAATATAGATATTAAAGAAATTTTGAAAAGAGCATCAAAAGGACAAATCATGTTAAGAAATTATGAACTATATGGGAAACTTGAGAAAGTTCACAGAGATGATATAGTTCAAATTTTAGTTGATCATTGCATTGAACAGGAGCATTTTATTATGGAGTAAATTTTTAAATTAAATACTGTTAACAGGATAAAGTGTTGGTATTCTTTGAATATATATTTAAAATTTAATAAAATTAATTTCTGAGATAATACATTAAATGTTTTAGAACTGAAATGCAAATATCTGCATGCCACACTTTTAATAATAATTAAAATATTTTGTCAGTTTTTAAATATTTTATGTTCTATGCGGTGAGCCTCTACATTGAAACTATAGGTAGTATTGTTAGTGATTTATACTTGTTGCTGGAATAGAATTCATTTGTAACAGGATAAAGTTTCTTCTTTCATATTCTATATTTCCAATCACATGAGTCTTGCAAAAACACTTTTTCAAAGTCAAATAGCTTTGGCCTTTTTTTTTTTTTTTTTTTTTTTTTTTGGGGGGGGGGTTTTTTTATTATATTTATATATATATATATATATATATATATATATATATATATATATATATATATATATATATATATATATATATATATATATATATATATATATATATATATCACAGATCTGTAAACAAGATAATGCAATTTTATGATTATCTTATTCCTAAATTATTTCCAAAGGAGGATTCGAATACCTACTTCATTCCACCTCAAACGGACGGCATACAACAGAAAAGAACCTAAGGAAAGTTCATTGAAAGGTACCGGAATATCAGACAAAAGTTTCAAAAACTTGGATTATATTCAAAACAAAATTTTAAAAGTGGAACTAAAAAATCTGTTAACAGTATCACATTGAATGAAGGTATTATATGTATTTTTTATTTGTTTTATTAAATAACCTAAGAATTTTTTTAAATTTAAATAATTATATTAAAGTTATGGAATAAATAAAAATCTATTAGATTATTGAATGAAAAATTGTCTTAAAATAATAAGATAATTTGGCAAACTTTTCAGGTGACTATTTGTCAGAGGAAGAATATTTTGAAAAGCAGCAATGGCAGAAATTTAATAGACAACTTTGGGGACTAGTTGAACAAATATGGAAGGAAACTTCTGCTAACAGAATATTAGTTATTCACCATAACTAATAAGTACCATAAGCAGTACTTTGCTTGATTGACCAATATTGGAGCATGCAAATGGATACATTCTGGTGAATATATATATATATATATATATATATATATATATATATATATATATATATATATATATATATATATATATATATATATATATATATATATATATATATATATATATATATAGGCATGTCTTCTTAAAGTGGAAGAATTATACTATTCTATTTTTTTTGTTTAATTAGGTAAACATTGATTTTACGACTGTTCGGCACTTCTGCTAAATTTTATCTCAAGTGGAATTTGAACAAAGAAAGTATTAAACATTTGATGATGGAGAGAATCAAAGATAAAACATGTTTTAAAAAGTGTTTATCCGGAAAATTCAGGAGGTAGCAGTTATTTATGTTTGCTTTCATTTTAATTAAGATTTTTATGAACATTTACTTATTTGAAAATAGTAATTAATGATAATTATAAGATATTCATGTTTTACTGGAAAATGTTTTTATAAATCACATAGTTTAATGAAAGGCATGACCTCCATTATTATATATTAATGTTGAAATATAATTATGCCTATTATATTACAAAATTTAGTTCTGAGTAAGAGTGTGAAGTGTGTGTGTTTGTGTTAGATATTTTGTTATTAGTCCTTTAATTGTTTCAGACTAGAATCTTTCCAATAAAGTTTGAGGTCGAACTTTTATGATAAATTACAACTCATGAATACGGTTTCTTAGGTTTTAACATCCCTGTTTATTTTCTTAGGAGAAGATGCTGTGCTTTTGTATTTACTACCGTTGCTGCTAAAACCAAAAATAAATTGCACTTACATTAAATAAGAACACATTTTGGAAACCTTACAAACGTGATATGGAAGAGGCTTTTGTGATACATGTTCAGGTAATTTTTATTGAATTATTATTAGATTTTATTATACTTTGCTATTAACTAAATCGTAACAGTAGCAATATCGTCAGGCTTGTCCAGGTACTTTATCTCTCTTCTTCTCATCTACATAAAAAAAATGGGGTCCGTTAACAGTTCCTCAGTTCCAACTAAAAATTACCTCTCATAAACTTCGTATTCTTCCCCATCACCACTTGGGATTTGTCGGCCACCGGTGATGAGGTTCATGCCGCCGAGGAACTGCTGATGTGTTCTCTTGCCGGTCTTTTTTTATTGATTTATGTAGCGTGCGCGGTCTTCAATCTAATTTCAACTTGTTGAAAACCGCCTCTCTTCGTCTAAACCTCCAGTTCTTGTTCTTGATCGAAAGTCAGGTGTCTGAACTTTCTGACAGCAACTCCTATTCTATTCCCTCCTACTATCTCTATCCTCAATTTTCTTAAAAAAGGCGGATGTTGTGCATATGTACGCCACGATGTTGCCGATTCAATCTTCGAATATTATGGTTTTGCCTATCTTGAAAATCTACAACTAAATTCATTTGTACTGTTTTTAACCTCCTAAGTTTACTGACTACCCTAAATTCTTCGATATGGAAACTCTGAAATATAACACATAATCTCATCATCTCCTTTTTCTGAGATCATCATTCTTTGTGATTTCAATGTTCATCACAGCCAATGGCTTTCCTCCTATTCTCAAGATCCAGCTGGTAAACTAACTTGCTAATTTTTTTTTATTCAAAACAACCTAACTACCTTGGATATGAACTCAACAGATTAGAGTTTTTAAAACTTTTAACACTTCACCTTATTTTATCAAACTCTTTCATCCTCTGGGTTCCTCCAGTCATCGTCTCTCCGTATCTAACTCTATCTCTCCATGTTTTACACAGGATTGGCTGTCAGGAATGACATCAGTTCTTTGTCATTTTTTATTATAAAGTCCTGTATAATATTATAGTATGCTATATATCTGTGGTTCTCAAACTTTTTAGGATTTCTTGCATGTCAGTCTTTTTACAATGTTTTATGTAGCTCGTAGTCCCTAAAATTTTAATTATAAATTTTTAAGTTAACTGAAAACTATATTAAATTGGCATATTAATTAAGATAATAGAACATCCAAAGTTTAAATAAAATCTTTTGGAAAAGAAAATATCAAGAAGAAAAAGAAGAGATGTGGCAACAATCGCAAATATCCCAACATTTCAACTGATAGACTCCATCACGGTCCTCCTGAAACCGCTTCGCGGTGCCCTAGAGGACAGCGTTCTCCAGTTTGAGAACTATATATATATATATATATATATATATATATATATATATATATATATATATATATATATATATATATATATATATATATATATATATATATATATATATATATATATATATATATATATATATATATATATATATATATATATGGTAAAATTTGTATTTTAAAATGTCAAAAACAAAAGATTTTGGCAAACCATATATATATATATATATATATATATATATATATATATATATATATATATATATATATATATATATATATATATATATATATATATATATATATATATATATATATATATATATATATATAGAGATGTACCGATACCAGTAAAGAGGCCGATACCGATAGTCTATTTTTTTAGGTGCCGATACCGATACTTTAATTATTATAAGAAATACACAGTAATAAGATAGAACATTTGTGTACTGCTAGGCAACTGAGGATTGCATTCTATGTACAACCAATACTTAGTCATGTATTTCATATTTGGTTGTGCCCAAGTATATTTTATAAATTAAAATTTTATCTTTTAGGAATAATAAATGCAAATATAATACTAATAACTTTATGTTTGTGTTTATTCAAAAAATATTCCATTTCCATTTTCCAGGAAGTATTAACAAAGTTTAACTACTCTCTTTTATGTTTTAACATGATTACAATTTACAAGAAGATTCTTTAACTAGCTACAATATAAAGAATAAAAATAATGAAAGAAGAGACCTCAATTAATCAGCAGAAAAGACAAAAATATTCAAACATGACATAATATACTCCTTTAAGGTAAAGACATCACTTAGTAGTCGAATTGAAAGTATCGGAGTATTGGCCATATTAACCAATACCGATACCCAAAAAAATGGCCGATACCGATACTATCGGTACATCTAATATATATATATATATATATATATATATATATATATATATATATATATATATATATATATATATATATATATATATATATATATATATATATATATATATATATATATATATATATATATATATATATATATAAATTGCTTTCAGTTTTCTTAACCAGGCTTTCTTTCATCCACTAATTGAAAAATGTAATTGCATTTAAAATAATATAATTTTATAGTAGGAATATTTTTTTTAAAGTGTACATTTTTTAGATATTTTTGGCATTTAACATAACATATTTTGGTGGAGTATTTAAGAAATGGGTAAACACTTATTTATATTTACCATACCCGTTGATTATTTACCCTATTTATATAACAAAA
>SEYY01002723.1:2500-15468 GCA_009176605.1 Armadillidium nasatum
TGAATGAGCACACGTTTACATCAAGAAGGGAAGGTTGCAGTACAGGGATAAAGACGAAAAAGGAAGCACAAGTTTTGAGAAACACAGGAGGGATACCATCAGGACCGTACTCCTTCTTAGTGTTAAGCTCACAGAGATCAGAAATGACATCTTTAAAAGAAATTCTAATTTTAGGCATAATTGAGGTAGAGGGGGTTGAAGGAGGAGGAGTAGCTCAAGAATCGTCTAAGGTTGAATTAGAGGCAAAAGTTTGAGTGAAGAGTTCAACTTTAGAAGAAGGAAAAACAGCACTTGTATTGTCGGAAGATATTAAAGGAGGGAAAGAGGAAGAAGCAAAGTTAGAGTTGACATTTTTTTCAAAATGCCAGAAAGAACGTGAAGAAGCACCAGAAAGATTATTTCATTTTCTACGGAGAAAAGAGTTCTTAGTGTTACGAAGGATAGATTTTTCAGGATTCAGGGATGAAATATAAGTAGCGTGAGTTTCTGAAGTTTGAAGACGATAGTATTCCCTAAAGGCAACATCCCTGCGGCGGATAGCGAGAGAACAAGCAAAGTTAAACCAAGGTTTGTTATGTTTGGTATAAGGGAAAGAAAATGGAATGTACTCCTCCATGCCAGAGGTAATGCGTTCTACACACTCCGAAGGACCCCTACCACAGAATCAATAATCATTGCACTGGAAATCGAAGAAGTACGACCTCAAGTCTGACCAGCTAGTGGCACCAAAGAGCCACAAACATTTCCTTTCAATAGAATGGGGTCTTTCTTGAGGAAGACTTGAAGAGATAGAAGAGGATACAAAGATAAGAAGGTGATCGGAGGGATCCAGAGAAGGAAAGAGTTTAAGAGTATAAGGAGAAGGATTAGAAGTTAGGAAAAGGTGTAGAATGTTGGGTTCATCTTCAAGACAGTCAGGGATACTAGTAGAGAGCTGCACCAACTGCTCAAGATAGTTTTGAATAGCGTAATGGAAGGCACGTTCACCAGCTGTATCATGAGAACTAGAAGAAAGCCATTGGCGGTGGGGAACATTGAAATCACCTAATATGATGATTTCAGAGAAAGGGGAAGAAGAGAGAATGTGCTCTATTTTGGTGTTTAAATAGTCGGAGAATTTAAGATGGTAAAATAAGGAGATAAATAAACAGAACAAATGAATTTAGTAGTAGAATGACAAGAGAGCTTAAGCCATAAGGTGGAAAATTCGGAAGACTCCAAATTAGAGACACGAGAACAAACAACATCGTTGCGCACGTATGCACAACAACAGCCTTTGGCTGAAAATTGAGGATAGAGACAGTAGGAGGAAACAGAATAGGGTTTGTTATCAGAAGACTCAAACATCTGAGTTTCGCTCAAGAATAAGAGGTGAGGTCTAGAAGAAGAGAGGTTATGTTCAACAAAGTGGAAATTGGAGTGTAAACGGCGAATGTTGCAAAAAATTAATGAAAAAATAGACCGTGCATCAGGACAAGCCGGCAGCTGTGTCTTCGTAGCACCAGGCCCATCACCGGAGGCCACCAACTCCCAAGTATTGATAAAGGAAGTACTGGATGAGGGGCTATTTTTGGAAGACACGCCCCGGGCTTCTCCGAGGCTACTGAAGTTGACCCCATTACTGATTTTTTTTTAAATGGTTTAGTATTAATGTTTTATAAGTGTAAAGGAGAGAAGGTGAGCGCGAAAGGGAGCTAACCATTGGGCACAGGGATGAGATGGGAAGGACTCTTAACATCCCATTTACCCATTAGGGGGTAATCTTATCTCCTCGGGAGCGCTACTTCCCTCCCCATATAATATATATATGTATATATATATATATATATATATATATATATATATATATATATATATATATATATATATATATATATAATATATATATATATATATATATATATATATATATATATATATATATATATATATATATATATATATATATATATATATATATATATATATATATATATATATATATATATATATAATATATATATATATATATATATATATATAAATTATGAGATGGACTCATCTCCAGATTCTTTATAACTAAATTTGTTTTATTTTATTGTAAATGTATTTGAATAGATTTCATAAATTGAATATTATTTGGAAACAGATTTAAATGGCAACTATAGTTCTGAGGGATTGTTTTCGGTTATAGGAATTTGAAATCATTGACCAGGTGGAGCCGCCATTAAAAAGATACATGTTTTGAATACATTAAATATAATTGGTACTTGTATTGTTGTGCCTTATTATCTGAGTGTTTAAAATAATAAAGTATCTGAATTAATATTTTCTGATATATTAAATAAATATTGTTGGTTGTTGTAGTGAGTTTGATTGCCTTGCAATTCTTATGTATAGGATATTCATAGTGGAAGCTGAATCACAGCTTCCCATAGTAGTGTCAGAAGTGGGATTTTTCTTGCTGCAACAACAATTTCTATAAAAAAAAAATTATTATGTATAAACAAGAAATATGTCATCAAATGGTCATGTGGGTATTTCTATGCCTTTAGAAACAGCACCAAATGATTGTCAGTGGCTCTCACGATATAGTGCCTCACCCAATCAAAGCATAAGATCTTTTGACATGAATAATCAAAATCACAAATCTAATGAATCAACCTCTCAAGGCACAGTTAATAATCTACAATGCCAAAACAGAAATACAGGAATAGGTACCAGACATTTTTATGTACAACCAATATCTGAAGATTATAAACAATTACAATTATTAAGCCAGTTAAATTTTCCACCATATAATGATAATGATATACAACGCTGGCTTAAACATATGGCATTCCTGTTTACATCTTACAATATTACATTATCTTCTGTGAAGTACCGAGCTATAAGAAGGTTTCTACATACAGAAATTATATTTGAATTGCCTGATAATATCTATTCTGATCCAAATGCATTTTAAATATTCAGTGAAATTATTATAAACAGAAATGCACTATCAAACAGGCAAAGAGTACAGATGTTATTATCAGCGAATAAAATTGGGTTTGAAAATTCCAGAACAGTTCATATATAAACTGACAGAATTATTTGGCCATAATACATATGACCATATGAATATAACACAACCTGGGATGCTTAAAAGAAATATTATTCCATCAGTTGCCTCCTACAGTGGCCACAACTGTAAGACTCTACACAAAACGTTCAAAAGATATAGAAGAATTTTCTGAAATTGTAGAAGAAGCAATGGAAGATGATCCATACGCGGGAATAAAAATAAATACATTTTCAAATTCTGCGAATCCTGTTTACCAGCCTGCATATTCAGCTGTTAAAACCAGTTAGACAAAGTGAAATGGCCCAAATGTTGTAAACCATTCAAACACTGATAAAGCAAGTACATGAATTACGAATAGAGATAAATGAATTGAAAAAAACAAGAGAAACACAAAATAGGAGTCCTCGTAGGTCCAGATCACCATCCAGAAGAAGATACAATCAAAATGGACCTTACTGTTAATATCATTACCACTTTGGCTGATTTGATAATAGGTGCGATGGGAATGGATGTAAATTTACAAATAGTGATTACCAAAATAAGCGATTAAATTCGGGAAACGTGGAGAGTGGACCCCTGAGGGGTCTATAAGGAACATAAACCCTCAAAATAGTATAACAGCTGATCCAATTATAACCAAATCTAGTTTGAAACCACAGCAGCTTACAAATCCAATTTATTATAAACCTAAACGTAATATTAAAATTAATAATTTTGTACATTGTACAGATTATTCTGATTGCCAAATCATGAATAGTAAAAATATCCCTTAAGATAGTTTTTATAATATGTGCATGAATTAAAATAATCTATCAACGCTTAACCCAAGTGCTAATGTATGTGCAATTCCATCCCAAGAGTATATAAATTAATTAAAATTAATTGAGTAAGAAATAGATGCTGTTTTATTTGGGATACAGGGGCGATATGTAGCATATTGAAAGCTTCAGATGAAGGTAGAAAAAATGCTCAAAAATGCCATTTTCTTGCAGAAAATAACCCATTCATAAATGTTTACGGAAAGAAAACAATGAAAATAGACTTTGGAATACGGAGTTATGAACATACATTCTATATCGCAGAAACAAAATTTGATATTTTAGGTATTGATTTTTTACCAAACACAAGTTTATAATAGATTTTATCAATATAATTGATGGGGTAACCCAAAAAATGCTTTCATTATAAAAAAAAAAGAGAGAATTAAAAATTTTTTTTCTCTTTCTTTTTTATATTAAAAATGTATATTTATATAAATTTATATTTATTATTTTTTATTTTTTATTGGCCATTGTAATTAAGTTGTAATATTTTTTTAAATAAAATTTGATTTATAAATCTAATTTAAAATTAAATATATATTTAAATTAAAAAATAAAATTGTGGCTGAAACTATTTTGGTTACCTTGTTCTCTTGCATTACTCAAAAGTTATTTTGGACTATGTTTCCAACCACTCCCAAAAAACAACAACTGCTTAGAAAGCAAAAAAGAAGGTGTGGTTTTTTGGTTTCTGCACAAAATTCTTTGGGCTTTCTAGCCAGATCACATATTACATCTATTGAGCAAAGACCCCCATGTCTTATGCTTTGCAATAAATTTGGCATTTTTATATTAATCTAGAAGATAAACAACAACAGTGGCCACTGAAAAATAAAAAGTATTTTATATTTTTTCCTATACTTTTTAAATTTATTTTTTTAGCAAAAAGCCTCTTGAAGATTAATTAATATGGAACCAGAGGCCAAAATCCAAATCAGAAAGTTTTTAGTGATAGAACTAGAAGAATTTACCCTTTTATATTCTATTTGGAATATATAAGTAAAAGAGAAGGGAAACCCAATTATATATTTTTTCTACAATTTAATTAACAATATATTTTTAAAATAGAATTTTTAAATCAAGTTTTATTTATGAGTCAAGACAAAAACCTAATCAATAATATTTCTTTCAGACTTCGCTCAACCATTTAGATTGTAGAATATACAGAAAAGGAAAAAATCTCAGCAGTAGAAGTAGAAGAATACTCCCAAATCTTGCCCTTATATATTTTTGTTTCATTTTTTTTACTTATAATATTGTAAAAAGTTCCCACTTTTTCATAAAGATTTTTAACATCTTTTTAAAGTAAAGGAAAAAAATAATTGAGTAACAAATCCTTCTATTTTTTCTTCTCAATTTAAATTTGAAGTCTAATTTCAAATTAATAATTACATATTCTTTTTTTTCTGTAACTTCCCTTCCCCCAAGAAATAGAATGCTATGAAGACACTGCTTTGCTACATACTGTTTCATATAAACCATACTTACCATCTTGTTCTTCAGATTACACAGAGTCATTAGAAAATTACTCTCACATTCTTAATGAACACAATAATAGTGATATTCAGGAAATAATAAACAATAACAATCAAAATGATAGTATAGGCTTAAATGAGATAGAAATGAAGGCTCTAGAGGAGGTTCGGCCTTATAAAATAAATGTTGAGGGTCCAGCTATTAACATTAAAGCAAGAAGAACGCCTACAAAATTATATAAAGATGCACAAGATGAGATACATAATATACTAACATAAGGTGTTCTAGTACCAGCAAATTCAGAATGGGGCTTTCCAATATCTGTGCTTAAAAACAAAATGGGGGAACAAGAATTGTTGCTGACCTACGCTTATTAAATGCTAAAACAAAACGTGTCAAATAAAATCTTTCACATATAAATGACTATTAATATACTCCATGGAAGGAAAATTTTCTCTGTTTTAGATATTCGTAAGGCATTTTATAGTTTGCAATTGGTCCCAGAATGTCATAAATATCTTACAATAAATACACCTTTTGGATCTTATTCTTACACTAGAATTATAGAAAGCTTGCATGCCTCACCATCAGCCTTTTCAAAATATATTAATATAATAATAAATCGTATTGAAAATATTTATGTCTATGTTGATGACTTGATTGTTGCTAGTAGGACACCTGAAGAACATAAAAAAATTTTTTTTCCATAGGCTCTCTCTGTTTGGACTCAAGTTAAACCCAGATAAATGTGTTATAGCTAAAGAAAAGTTACTTATTTAGGTTTTTGATATTGAGCAAAATAATTTATTACCAAACAAAGAGAGAATTGAAGCAGTAAGTAGAATAATTAAGCCAAAAACTATAAAGCAGCTAAGAGGATTCATAGGTAGTCTGAATTTTTTTAGATGCTCTATTCCTGGTCTTCCAGGAATATTAGTACCACTCTTGGCATACTTGAAGGGTTCACCATACTCACAGAAAAGAGTTAAATAGACTCCTGAAGCAGAAGAAGCTTTTGAGAAAGCTAAACAAGCACTACAACTGGCAGTACCTTTAACATTTCCAAGTTCAGAAGCTCTCTTATCTTTATATACTGATGCATCAGACAAGGCAATTTCTGGAGTACTATTATCATTAGAAAATGGTATTAATAAGCCACTAGGATTTTACAGCACATCTTTGTCAAATACAGAATGTAATTATTCAATTTTTAGTAAAGAACTTTTAGCTATAGTCAAATCATTGAAAAAGTTCACACATTTTATAGAGGGAAGATCTGTCCAAGTATACTGTGATAATTTATCTGTAGTACAATCTGTTAAAAAAACAACAGACAGCAAAAATCTGGTGTGCAGAGAGCAGAGATACTTATCTTACCTGTCAGAGTATGATGTCACATTCAGCCACATCAGATCAGCTGAAAATATTCCTGCTGATTTCCTCTCACGATATAATAATAATAATAAATAATAATAATAATAATAATAATAATAATAATAATAATAATAATAATAATAATAATAATAATAATAATAATAATAATAATAATAATAATAAATAATAATAATAATAATAATAATAATAATAATAATAATAATAATAATAATAATAATAATGAAGAACAAGTTTCTGAAGCAATTAATATAAACGTGATCCAAGATAATGCAGAAAATGAAATTGATAGTCTTTCTTTTATATCTGCTATATTTAGAACTTCTGCTGCAGATATATTTAAGAAGTTTAATCCCTTTAATTATGAAAAATTACTTGAAGATAAAATGAAAGATGATTTCTTGAAAAGTATATTGCAAAATCCTGAAGAATCTTCACTTGAAGTTTCTAAAAGAAAAGTAGTGCATGAAAATGAAGAAATTGAGCTGGCCATGGATGTTAGTAAGCCACAATATCCAAGATTAGTTATTCCAGAATCCATGATAACTGAATTTATTCAGCATTTCCTTGCGTTGGATACATTTATGAATCAAGAAAACATTAAGTAAGTTGAAAAAAGTAGCAGTCTGGCCATCAATGAGAAAAACAATAAGAGAATTCATATCAAGGTGTGATCCTTGTTTGAGAACTAAAATGTACAAAAATATCAGTCCTCCATATGAAAAATTTGCGCCAGTTGGGCATAAATTTGAAGTTGATTATTTGGATATTTTAAAATTACCTGAGATTAAAGGGTACAAGTATCTTTTAGCACTAATAGATAGATACAGCAGATATCCTTATGCATATCCTTTGAAAAATATAGAAGCTAAAACCATTACAGATACAATGGTAAAATAATTTTTACCAATTGCGGGTGTGGTAAACACATTTGTTACAGACAGGGGTCCTCAGTTCTCAAGTGAAATTTTTAAAGCGGTTTGTGAAAATTTGGGATCAAACCATAGATTTACAACAGCACAAAGTCCACAAAGAAAGGGCCTGATTAAAATTTCCACAAGACACTTTTATCAACATTCAGAACAATGTTAACTGAAATCAGTAGTACAAGCTGGCTTGAGTTATTACCATTCTCACTTATTTGCCTTCGCACTGCTCCATTTGACGACTGTGGCCTCTCTCCTACGCTACTGATGTATGGTCAGAATATAAGAATTCCTGGTGCATTGATAGAACCTCCAAATATTTATTGGCCACTGGTACATCAAACTTATTCAGAAAAATTACAAACATAACATTGTTCTCAATGCCTTTGTCTCCAAAATTTAAATAAAAAAATGCAAAAATATATGTTCCAAGGACATTAGATGAATGCAAATATATATTATTCAAAGATGCCCAGTATGGAAAAAGTAAACTTGCACCAGCATATCATGGGCCATATTCTGTGGTAAGAACATTGGGAAATAACATCTACTATTGGAACAGAAAGAGAATTGATTGCGTGAACAAGGTTAACGTCAAGCCATATTTCAAAATGGAAGACTTAGGAGATTCTAATAATAATAAAAATAATAATAATAATAATAATAATAATAATAATAATAATAATAATAATAATAATAATAATAATAATAATAATAATAATAATTATAATATTATTTATAATGGTGATAGTGAATGAAAAAAAGGGGGGGCCTGTTAATCTAAAAGTGTGTAATTAAATACAGAAAAATAGTGATTACAATAAATAATTAAATAAGAAAGTGTTGAAAAAAAAATCAAAATGTAATATTAATGAAAAAAAAAACAGGTGCAATAATTATAGTAAAAAAAAACAAAAAAATCTAAATGTAAATGTTTTAAAATTTAAAAATAGGTGAAAGATCAATACCTACAACAGTGAAATATTTGAAAAAAAAGTGTTACGATCATTTTTTTTAAGTGTATTAAAATATGTGATACAATTTTTAATTTGGTAAGGCCAGTAAAATGTTCCTTACTATAGTTGACAATAAAAGTAATGTAATTAGTGCCAATACCCTTTTGTTGGAGATATACTTTTATATTAGAAAAGAGTAAATATATTTACATAATGACACTAGTTGGTGCTTGTTTTCAAAGAGTATATTTTTTTTTACATTAATTTTTTTTTTTTACTTTAAATCTATCGGTACCCAAGGGTCCTTCTATTCTAAATCTATTAGGTGTAATGGAAAAATAAGAATTTCGAAAATCAAGTACATCTTTTTCTTTTTTATTATATATTGGTAATCTTAAGTGTTCAATAACTATTACTTGATGTTATTAGTGTAATGTTTTGAGCAATTTATGAATGTCAGTAATGGAAAAAATAAGAAAAAAAAAAAAATTAAATAATATGATAGTGTCAATAACTTTTTAGGAATATATTATTTTTTTATATTAGAAGTTAGTAAACCAATGTTCTATAACTATTACTTGATATATTAGGGGTAATGTTTTGAACAATTTATGAGTTATTTGGAAAAAAAGGCAGGTATATATATATTTTTTTCCCTATAGCATTACAGGTATTTTTTTAACTTTCATATGTTTATATAGCTACTTTGGTTCCTTAAAATGTTCAATGATTATTACTACAAGTATTCAGTGTAAAATTTTGAAAAATTTTTGAGAAAAAAAATTTTTTTGTTTTTGTAAAAAGAAAAATTTTAAGGTATTGAAAAAACCAAACTAACTAAATAAAGAAATATATTACATGAAGTGGTGGGTCACATTCAAATTATGTGTTGTTCTAGTACTAGTTACATAATTTTTCTGACTCATTATCAGTACTAATGCTGCTATAAAATTATTACACTCTTATAGATCTCCCTTTCTTTACAGAAGGATGGTTGTTAAAAAAAAGATAAGGTGGTAATACTCTTATCATACACAATGTTTTAATAATCTAACATAATTGAAACTATATTTTTGTAACAATAAGGTAACAGGATTAGAATATAATTTTATAGAAGAAACATTGCAAATTAAAATTTGCAATGTTTCTTATTCGGAGTCCAACCATAATGAGATGAACTTATCTCCAGATTCCTTATAACTAAATTTGTTTTATTTTATTGTAAATGTATTTGAATAGATTTCATAAATTGAATATTATTTGGAAACTTTTTAAATGGCAACTATGGTTCTGAGATTGTTTTTGGTTAGAGGAAATCATTGGGTGGAACGCCATAAAAATACATGTTTTGAATACATTAAATATAACTGGTACTTTTGTTGTGCCTTTATCTGAGTGGTTTAAAATAATAAAGTATCTAAATTAATATTTCTGATATATTAAAAAATTTGTTGATTGTTGCAGTGAGTTGATTGCCTTGTAATTCTTATGTATAGGGTAATCATAGTGGAAGCTCAATCTTGATCTAGGTCACCTTGAGTAAAAGTACAATTCCAACACCTCACAGCTTCCATATATATAATATAATATATATATATATTATATATAATAATATATATAATTATATATATATATATATATATATATATATATATATATATAATATATAAATAATACTATCACCACCACTCAGGGCATAGCCCTATTCAAGGAGGGGGTTAGAAAAATAAAAGTAAAGTAGAAGAATAAAAACAATAAAAATAATAAATAATAATTAAAGATAAAAACGACTCCTGTAGGACCCATCTAACGCAAATTTCTTAGATGTGCGCAGACGCGGGCCTTAAAAAAATTGAGATAAATCGGCAGGAAATACAGAAGATGGGAGAGACTTCCACAGAAACAGGTGGAGGAAAGAAGGGCACCACAGCGGACAAGCCTGAGTTGCCTATGTCCACGCAAAATTGATGTGCAGACATGCACCCCTTGTGCTACGGGACGACGTAAAGGTGGAGTATACGGTGGATAGTTCCCTCGAGCATTTGCCGCTGTAGTACTATAGAAAAGAGACAAGGCACCAACGTCGCGTCGCAAAGATGGAGAGTCAAGGAGTTAGAAAGAGCGGAACAGTTTATAGTCTTTTAGCTTTTGACTCAACCTTATCCAAAAGACGGGTGAACCTGAGCACCAGAGATGTGAGAGCAGTACTCCATACAGGGCGGATGAGACCCTTGTATAATTGGAGTAACTGCGAGAAGAAAAAAAATTCTCGCAGTCTAAACAGAACTCAAGCTTCTTTGAGGCTGCCCTAGCAACCTTGTGATATGAGTTTCCAAGACTTTTTTTGTTTATGTGAAGACCAGGATGTTTTATTGTCACAGGAGATAGGAGAACCTCGAAAGAAATAGAAATAGGAGGTGTCTTTGAGAGGAGATTTCTAGAAGTTGAGTTTTAAAGAGTTGAATTCACAAGGTTGAGACGACCCACTGGGAAATTCTATCCAGATCTGCAAGAATGGAAAAGGAAAGATGAAGAGAGAGGCAACTCTAGATGCAAAGGAGGAACAGATTTGAAATGAGTAGAAGAATGGAGGGTTGAGTCATCGGCATATGAATGGATAGGATTGAACAGCTGAGAAGATCATTAATGAAAAGTAAGAATAGAGTAGGAGACAAGAACCCTGAGCACCACTATTGACAGGAAAGGAAGAAGAAGTCGCTCCATCAACAACAGCCGAAATGGAACGATTAGAAAGAAAACTAGACATAAGTAAGCAAAGGAGGAAACCAAAGGAGGGAGCTTGGAAAGCAGTGACGCTTCCATACCCGGTCAAAGGCCTTAGATATGTCAGCGCCACCACACAAGTCTCCCCATGGTCCCTAAGGGCAGAAGACCATAATTGTAAATAGGAAGTATATCACCAGTACCTCGAGCGTCGAAAGCCATACTGATGATCAGAAAGAAGGGAATGAGATTTCCAGATGATCTAAGAAATGAATTGAAAGGGTTTCAAAGAACTTAGACAGAATACAAGTGAGAGCTATAGGGCGATAGTTGGAAGGATCAGAGCGGCTACCTTTTTCGGAATAGGTTGGACTAATGCGCGCTTCCAACACTGAGGAAAAGTACTAGTATTAGGCTAGAGAAAAGTTGAACGAGGGGCGGAGCCAGCTCAGAAGCACACTCCCTTAAAACTCGGAGGAATGCCATCCGGGCCGCTTGCCTTCCTAACGTTCATAGATTTCAGAAGCCCATGCACCTGATCAAATATAATCACAGGTAAAGGCATGGGACATCTGAGAGGAGAAGAAGTAGGAGGAGATTGCCGGAGTCGTCCAGGGTTGAATTAGAGGAGAAAGGAGGCCGAAGAGATTAGCCTTTCAGTAGGAGTGTTAGCAACAGAACCATCAAAGCGAATAGAGGAGGAAAAAGATTTACAAGTTGTTGAGATGTTTTTGGCAAGAGGCCAGAAATTTTTATCAGTAGGAGAATGGAGCTCAGCACACTTTCGTTTTTTGAAAGTCGCTTTGCTGTCGGAGAATATCCCCGCAACAATTCCGAGCTAATGAAAATTAGGAGAGTGATAGGAGGAGAGTTTTCATTCTCGATACGCGATGTCTCTAGCCTGAATGGCAAGAGAACAAGCCGATCAACCATGGAATTTTGAGGAGAAAAAGATTTAGTTGAAGAAGGAATGAATCTGCTCATCCCATCAACGATCAGCCCCCACCTTATCACGAGACTGACGCGTCTTCAGAGACAAAGCAGTCATCCAGGATAGTTAGCATAGAAGCGACGCAAAGCCCCCCAATCAGCCCAAAGTGCCAGAAGATACGCTAGGGCAGGGTGGAGCAGTTGGAGAGAAAGCTTGAAATTAAGAGAATTAGGTTGTGGTCAGATTTACCAATAGGTGCGAAGACAGCGTATTTATAGAGAGAAGGACTAGTAGTGAAACATAAATCAAGAGTGTTTAAGAATTGGTTAGGACGATCCGGAATGTGTGTTGTTCTTTAATCAGTTGCTCCAGATCGTTGAGAATGCTGAAAGATTCGGCCTCCCTCCCCCTGATCAGTATGAGAGAACCCAACCATTCAGTTGTGTACGTTAAATCCCCTAAATATGGACCTCAGTATTTGGGTGTGAAGATGTAATAGTCTCGAGAGAAGTGGTTAGGTATTCAAAAAATGTAGAAAAATCTGTTCTTTGGGAACAGTAGCAGAAGCACAAGATTATTGAAAGTGGTAGGAAGAAAGATTTTAAGCCACAGAACATCGAAGTTAGGAGATTCAAGATTCACAAGACGTGTTACCGGAGTGTTGGTGTTAACAGGCACAAACTCCACCCTTAGAACGGA
>SEYY01002724.1:0-10000 GCA_009176605.1 Armadillidium nasatum
GGTTGTTCTGGATAGAAAATTGGAAGGCCAGTTCACCAGCTGGATCATGAGAACTAGATGAAAGCCATTGGTGGTGGTGAATATTGAAATCACCTAAAATGATGATTTCGGAGAAAGGAGAAGAAGAAAGAATGTGTTCTATTTTGGAGTTAAGATAGTCGAAGAATTTTGGATAGTCTGTAGAGTTAGGAGATAAGTAGACAGAACAAATGAATTTAGTTAGTAGAGTTGCAAGAAAGTTTAAGCCATAAAGTAAGAGAATTCAGAAGACTCCAAATTAGAGACACGAGAACAGACAACAGCATTGCACATATGCGCAACATCCGCCTTTGGCTGAAAATTGAGGATAGAGACAGTAGGAGGAAACAGAGTACGGTTTGCTGTCAGAGCACTCAGACACCTGAGTTTCAGTTAAGAACAAGAGATGAGGTCTAGAAGAAGAGAGGTGGTGTTCGACAAAGTGGAGATTAGAAAAAAGACCGCGAATGTTGCAGAAATTAATGAAAAACGAAGACCGTGCACCAGGGCAAGTCGGCTTAGAGGTCTTGGTGGCGCCAACCCCATCACCGGAGGCCACCAACTCCCAAGTGGTGATGGGGAAGGAGTGGATGAGGGGCTATATTTGGAATCCGCACCACTTGGATTCTCCGAGGCAGCTTTATGTTTTGCCATTTTGATTATTTAAATAGGTAATGTAAGTGTAAGCGTTTGTAAATATGCAGAAGCACATGTGAAGAAGGAGGAAAGTTGTGGAGCATAGGCACTCCAGTGTGAGTCAAGGGTACACTAGAGACCCTCTGAGAAGATGAAACGCGAAAAGGAACGAACCAAAGAGCAACGGAGTGAAACGGAATGGTCTAGCCCATCCTATCACCCCGTGTGTTAAGCCCAGTGGGGGTACTTTCATCGCTTCGGACTGCGATACGCTCTCCCCCTATATATATATATATATATATATATATAATATATATATATATATATATATATATATATATATATATATATATATATATATATATATATATATATATATATAATATATATTATAATTACAACCTTTCCTACAATCGTGGGTTGGTGTCTATCGCATGCCCCATTCAATTCTCAAGCTCACACCTCATCAATCTTTTCAACTCATTCCTATCCTCCGTCAGTCGCATACCCTCCTCCCAGGTCATCCCTCTTTCCCTTAGCAACACTTTGACACCATATATATATATATATTATATATATATATATATATATATATATATATATTATATATATATATATATATATATATATATATATATATATATATATATATATATATATATATATATATAATATCTTCAAACCCTCCTACTTGTATAAGGTATCAAATGCCCCAAAGTAAGTTTGAAGGAGCTAAAACATAATAAGGTTCGTTCCACCGTCGTTGTAATGGGAGACTTATCTTTCCGATCTATTAAAAAAAAGGAAGAACATATAGAAAGCTTCCTATGCGGAATCTATATAATTATTGAGATGTTAATATAAATTTAGTCTTTTTCAAAAATAAATCGAATTGTGGACATAAAACCAATAGTTTCAAAGTGGGAACAGAATTTTTGTTATTAATATAAAATAATGTCTATATGAAGAAGAGTTTTGGAATGAATTATTAAAACAAAAAACTTTGTCGTATGAAAGTAAGATGAAAACGTAAACGTAAATATATGACCCTCGAAAAACCGAAATTGAATGTACGATTAAAGAAAAGTAATTTCTCAGCATTAAAACTGAACGTTTAATAACAGCACGTTGATTGAGAGCGCCGATTCGATTCCGCGTGCGGATTCAACGTGGAAACTACCTAGAAAAGTTCCTTTCTTCGAATATGGCAATGTATGTGAGATGATATATATATATATATATATATATATATATATATATATATATATATATATATATATATATATATATATATATATATATATATATATATATATATATATATATGTACGCATATCAAACAAAGATTTAAATAAAATTATAGCAAGCTACCTTACTCTCTCCTTACTCTGCAATCTTAGGTAACTTCCCTGAAGCGGTGTGTGTTCTCAAAGTGAAAAAGGTGGGCATATAAATATATGCATGGTAACCACAAAAATATTCCTCGATTTGAAATATATTTAGAATGTAACTTTATTGGAATATACATACACATTGGTTGCTGCAGTTCACTCAACACAAAGTTTAATTTGGTATCGGCTGGTATCACAAACACTCGAAGTTCGTCTCACATGTTGCTATGCAAACATCGATACGAAAATCCAATTCAGACCCGACTCTCTGAAGGATATTCGGCGAGTTTACAGCTATAGTGATTCATTCCTGATGATCATTCAGGGCTGTTAACAGTAAAAGTACATATACTGTCCTTCAAGTACTCACACAGAAAAAAACACACACACTCAGGTCTGATGATCTCCGGGCCAATTTTAGAAGGCTTGATCATTTTGTGATGTGCAATATAATCCATCTATTTGGCAGATGTTTGTTGAGAAATCTGTGGACATATTTATACCAGTGCGGCGGTATTTCATCCTGCTGAAAAACGTAAACACAACTTTCAAGCAAATAGCAGGGAAGCTCTCCTTATCCTAACTATCGTTTCATCACGTAAATCTATTTTGTCTAACATTTTTTAATCCACCCTTAATAGGAAAATTTGGAACCCACTTTAATTTATAAAACCTTATCACTAAACGTCGGTATGGATTCAGTAGGAAACTCTCGATTGGTACTTTTCTTTCCCTACTCTCTGACTTATTTGGTCCTCTGTTTATCGGCATTTCAACGAATCTTTTGCTGTGGTGCTAGACATTGAAAACTTTCGATAGAGTCAGGCACAAAGCTTGAATTTCTAAACTATTCTCTTTTAAATATCTGTTCCTCCCTAAGTAACTTTTTTATGATAATATAATATATATATATATATATATATATATATATATATATATATATATATATATAATATATATATATATATATATATATATATATATATATATATATATATATATATATATATATATATATATATAGGCCAGAGTGTATATATTATAAAAATACTAAACGTACATTAAAAAGGATTATATTTATCCTTGAAGAATTTTGATAAAGAAAAATTGGGAATTAAAAAAAAAAACATAATAATTTTAATAACTACGTAATTTATATTTTTTTAATACGTTTCGCGACATCGTACGTCTGGCAGCGTCTCTTTTTCTGAGATTAATTTCGAGAATTTGGAGTTACATAAATTTCGCGACTGAGTAAAAAATTTGTAAAATATGTAAAAAAAAAAAAAAAATAATAATATATATATATATATATATATATATATATATATATATATATATATATATATATATATATATATATATATATATATATATATATATATATATATATATATATATATATATATATATATATATAATATATATATATATATATATATATATATATATATATATATATATATATTATATATATATATATATATATATATATATATATATATATATATATATATATATATATATGGTGTTATATGGCAGTAGGCCTGTATCCTACGGCAACATTCCAGCAATCGGTTAGGTCTGAATTCAACGGCAAACTTCGGTCGTTCAGGTTATGATAAGTCGAATTAGGTTCGCTAAAAAAAATAAATAATAATAATAATAATAATAAGGCAAGAATTTTCCAAATTTATCGTACACAAACAAATTTTTTTAAAATTTATTTTCACTTCTTTTATAATTTTCTTTATCAAAATTCTTCAAGGATTCCAAAAATGTTATCCTTTTTAACGTACGTTTAGTATTTTTTGAAATATGTATACATGCTAAAGCACACTCTCACCATATATATATATATATATATATATATATATATATATATATATATATATATATATATATTATATATATATATATATATATATATATATATATATATATATATATATATATATATATTTAGCGACCAGATTTCCGATTATTTCCCAACTCTGGTGGATATTGGTAGGCCTCCGGCCTTTGCCCACCAAGAGACATTATATATATATATATATATATATATATATATATATATATATATATATATATATATATATATATATATATATATATATATATATATATAGTGTATGTGTGTGTGTGTGTGTGAATGTTTCTGCATATTATGTAGACTTTTCTTTGCGATTACAGTTATAAATAAAGGTAAAAAAAAAATTAGCATAAATGTTATCAAAGTAAATTTATATTGGTGTAAAAAGCTTTCTGGAAGGAAGATAAAAGCCATTAAAGTACAACACTGAAAAATTATAAAAATAAAGTTTAAAGAAACCAAATATTTTTCCGTTAAATTATTATTATTATTTTTTACTATTATTCGTATTTTTATCATCATTATTATTATTATTCATTATTCATATTTCTACTGTTACTATTACTCTTATTTTATTATTATTATTATTATTATTATTATTATTATATATTATTATTATTATTATTATTATTATTATTATTATTATTATTATTATTATTATAGTTATTACCTATATTTATTTGTTTGCTTTATTTTAAGTAAATTTTGTAGGTAATTAAATATATTATTTCTCATTGCTGCTTTATAAAAAAAAAACATTTAAAATAGAATTAAATGCCACTTTCGAAATAATAATAATAATAATAATAATAACTTTTTGAGAAAAAACTTTGTAATAATGATAATGGCATAAATACTATTAATAATAAAATAATAATAAAAAAATAAATAATAATAATAATAATAATTAAAATTTTCAAGGTTTGTTTATTAATAAAACATTGTATAATAAAATGTTCTTTAGTCGTTATGAGTGGTATACTATAATTATATCGTTATTATATTGGAGGGATTAATTTTTAAAAGAGTGTTTGTAATTAGCTCTTAAAATTTAAAATTTAGCATTTAAATCTTTGTTCTTCTATGGCTGTAATAAAACGCAATCTCAAAGTATGTCTTCTTCGAAGTATTAAATTTTACAGTTTTATGGAAGATGTTCTAATGACTATTTTAACTTGACAGTTACTATAAGAAAGGAACAATCACGAGTGTCTTATGTCATGATAATAAATATAAGTAGTTTTAAAACTATATTCCATTATTAACCTTAAATATAAAAATTATTTTCTTCAATACTGAAAGATTATAGAAATAATTTCCTTTAACAGAAAGATTCTTAATATTTTCCTGTGACAGAAAGATTTATCTATTAGCTTACCTTTTTTTAAGATGTAATTTTTCAAATCTGTAAAAAATTCGAATTTCGTTCAAGTGGAAAAAATCGATCGCATAGGATCTTTTAACCCATAGTCTGTATCACACCTCAGTAAGGTAAGTTCATGATATATATATATATATATATATATATATATATATATATATATATATATATATATATATATATATATATATTATATATATATATATATATATATATATCAAATCAAATGCATAATTAAAGAAATATTGATAGGTTTTGTAATCTTCATATTTTTTTATTACTGCGACCGTGGCATAACGGTGAAATGACTGACTCACGCGCTTGAAAGCGTTGGTTCGATCACTAAGGCGGAACCTAGAAAAAAACATCTTAGAAAAAAAAATATTGAACAAGTATTTAACTGCTCCGAATTTGACTATTTTACAATAATAATAATAATAATAATAATAATAAATAATAATAAAATAATAATAATAATAATAACAATAATAATAATAATAATAATAAAATAATAATTATTAGTTTTAAATTAATAAAAATTTAATATATTTATAATTAAATTTTCAGATATTAATTAAATAGTCATAAATATTGCCAATTTTAATATACTAGTAAATAATGTTTACTCAGGTCTACAATCAAAAACCTGCATAAGATTTTTCAATCGTTTCCTATAGATTTTTGCATGCTGAACACCAAAATAATACTTAAAAAGTTCTATCACATAAGGTTTTCTTGAAAAATTTGTTATTTTATTTAATAGTTTGTAATCTTACACTGAACAAAATATCTTTTGAGCTACCCTTGATTAACATTCCTGTTTATTAATCATTTTGTCGATGATTTTATATATATATATATATATATATATATATATATATATATATATATATATATATATATATATATATATATTAATATATATATATATATATATATATAATATATGACTAAAGTATTTGCGCAGAATACCGGTATATTCCTATTGGAAGAATTTGAGTTTTTTTTTATTTTATACATTATTATTAGTTCAGAATTCAAGCGTCCCAGTACATTTCTCTCAGTGTTAAAAGTTTATACTCTTGCGATGTCTCGAAGAAGCTGTGTTATTTCTTTGAATAGCTTTTGTTTTAAATGGGACGAATATACTATTAAAGCACAACGAAGAAACATAAGCGATTTTGTAAAAAAAAAAGTATATTTCGCGTACTTCATACTAAAACTTGGGGATCAAGACAAGACTTGGGCCCCCTATAAAGTGTGGAGGAAATGCGAAGAGGAACTCCGCAAGTGGTACAAAGGTAAAAAAAAAACATAGTTTTCGCTTTTCCATCCCTATGATATGGCGTGAGCAACAGAACCACAGTAACGACTGTTACTTTTGTTCGGTCGACGTTAAAGGTTTCAATAGAAAAAACAAAAAAGAAATAACTTACCCAAACATTAATTCAGCCATACGTCCCGTGCTTCACTAAAGTGAAATGCCAGTAAAATTTCCGCTGTTTAATTTAGATGATATCAAATCGGAGTCAGAAGGAGAAGAAGATGCAGTGCCAACACAGGAAGATTCTGGATCTGAATTTTCTGCGCATGATGGGCCTCAGCTTTTTTCCAACAACAAGTTAACGACTTGTTAGAGATTTGGGACTTTCAAAAGATGCTGCTGAATTGCTTTGTTCAAGACTCAAGAATAAAAATCTTCTGTTACCTACAACATCTTTTTCGTGGTACAAGCAGAGAAAGAATTCACATCGTTTTGCTGTAAAGAGGGGAATCTTCTGTTCTGTTGTGACATCTCTGGCCTCATGAGGCAATTTGAAATAGAATATGAATCATCCCAATAGGAATCCTCCAAAAGAAGCTTAAAGTAGTTTTGCGGCATAATGGAAATAAATTTGCATCACTTTCAGTTGAACACTCAGTGCATCTGGAAGAAAATTATAAGGATTTTATCTGGAAGAAAATTATAAGGATTTATCTCTAATTCTTGAGAAAATCAAGTATGAAGTTCATCGCTGGATGGTGTGTGGAGATTTTAAAATTCTAACCATATTGTTGGGCCAACACTCAAGCTATACATAATATTCCTTCTTTCGGTGCTTGTGGAATAGTTGATCTACAGACCTTCATAGCGGAAAAACTAACTGACCACTTTGAGACACCCTAATTCCTGGTAAAAGAACGTTATCAAGAAAAGCCTGGTTCCTCATGAAAACGTCCTCTTACCACCTCTTCATATCAAATTGGGACTAATGAAACAATTTGTTAAATCTCTACCAAAAGATGGAAAATGTTTCAAGTATCTATGTTCCAAGTTCCTAAAACTCTCTGAGGCCAAGTTGAAAGAGGGAGTTTTTGTTGGACCAGACATACGTAAACTCTTGTCTGATTCCTTGTTTCCAGAGTCCATGAATGAAACTGAAAGAGAAAGCGTGGTATTCATTCAAAGACGTAGAGCATAAGTTTTTGGGAAATAATAAAGATCCGGATTATCAAAAACATTGTAGAACGCATGCTAACTGCATTCAAAGCTCAAGGCTGCAACATGAGCTTAAAAATCCATTTTTTACATTCACACATAGACTACTTTCCTGAAAACTTAGGAGACTACAGTGAGGAGCAGGGGAAAAGATTCTACCAGGATGTTATGGAAATGAGAGACGCTACCAGGGAAGATATGATGTAAATATGATGGGTGTTTACTCTTGGATGCTTAAATAAAGAGTAGAAACAAAGGTTCTACATGCTAACAGAGTAAAATGCTTAACATTTATAAACAACTGTATTTCATGGATAAAAAATTACAATCTTTTTTTTCTGTTGCAAGAGAACTATACGTGATGGGAAAAAATGGAGGCCATTTTCAGATTCAGCACACCTACATACATAAAATTAAAATAAAATAAATAAAAAAAAATAAATAAATAAAAATAAAAATTACAGAGTTATAAAAGCTTTTTTTTGCAGACCTGTGTTATTATTTACTAGTATTATTACTATTATTATTATTCTAAGTGTACTGATTTTATAATAGCAAGTACACATCACATTTTCCAAACAATAAGATTAAAATGAAAATTATATTTCTAATGTACTTACATAACTGTGTGTTTATGTGCACACTGTGTATGAATGTAAATATAGAAAAGACATTTGTTAATATATGAATTCGATGTACAGAAGTATTAAACTTGTATTTAAGTGTATGTGTGCATTTTCATTTAATCTGATGAAAATTCATTTATATTCTTAAAAGACATTTTTGTAAAGAAATACATCACTTAGAAAAATCAACTTTTACTGAAAGAGAGAGAGAGAGAGAGAGAGAGAGAGAGAGAGAGAGAGAGAGAGAGAGAGAGAGAGAGAGACAGAGAGACAGAGAGACAGAGAGAGAGAGAGAGAGAGAGAGAGAGAGAGAGCAGAAAGAAGAGAGAGAGAATTTTACCTCTCGAACAAAAATCTGTAAATTTTTTACGAGCTAAAATTATGTTCATAATTTTTATGACAGAACTTTTCCCTTCTCTATTTTTGAAATTCTGAAAATGTAACGTCCCAAACGCTGTTATTGTCACATAATTTGTCTTAAATGAAGAGGAGCACAATTCTTTGTCTTCGTACTTCCCAGTTTAAGGTAAGAGACACAAAATTTTTAGTTAATTTACCTTAATTTCCTAACTTTTTTTCCATTTTTCTTATGTTGTTATTACTTAATTAAACATTTCCAGTTCTTTAACCGTGCTAATTAACGTTAATTCCTTTAACTTTTTTTTAACGTCGTTATTCTAACGTTGAGTCTTTCGGAACTACAATTTAAAAACTATTTATTTTAATATTTTAACAATTACAAAAGCCTTTTGCATACGTATCACGTTTTTAAGTTTTACTTCCTTATGTTTTTACTGATAAATTTCGTCTTAAACTGTGACCATTATTCAAATATATGGTAGCAAATTTATATAATATCCTTTAAGTACATTATTAATAAACTTTTACTCCCTGAATATTTTGACTATATATATATATATATATATATATATATATATATATATATATATATATATATATATATATATATATATATATATATATATATATATATATATATATATATATATATATATATATATATATATATATATATATATATATATATATATATATATATATTATATAATATATATATATATATATATAATAATATATATATATATATTATATAATATATATATATATATATATATATATATATTATATATATTATATATATTATATATATATATATATATTATATATTTATATATATTATATATATATTTTTTTTTTTTTTTATTTACCATACCCCCAGGTAGGACTTTGTCCTGTCAGTAGGATCTTCCGAGGAAGATCCTTGGGTTTCTTGGGCCCACGGCGATACCGCTGGCTTGGCCAGGCCTATCGCGGATGCCGGAGATTATTAGTTAATAGTTGGCTTTCTTCTTTTACTCTACCGCGATAGGCTTGGCCCAGCCAGCGGTAACCGCCGTAGGCCCGTAAAACCCTAGGATCTTCCTCGAAAGATCCCACTGACAGGACAATCCTTCCTGGGGGATGAAGATTATTTATTATTATTTATTATATATATATATATATATATATATATATATATATATATATATATATATATATATATATATATATATATATATATATATATATATATAT
>SEYY01002724.1:15000-17500 GCA_009176605.1 Armadillidium nasatum
TATACTGTCAAACTCTATCCACTTCTGGGTTCCTCCGATCACCTTCTTATATCTGTATCCTCTTCTATTTTTTCAAGTCAAGGGAGGGGTCCCTCGGAGTGTGCAGAACGCATACCGAGGTGATTCTCTCTGGCATGGAGGCTTACTTCCATTTTCTTTCCCTTCTACTAAACCTAACAAACCTTGGTTTAACTCTGCTTATTCTCATACTTTTCACCGCGGGGATGCTCCTTCACAGATTACCTTTGTCATCAAACTCCAGAAACTCATGTAACTTATATTTCATCTCAGAATCGTGCAAAATCTATTCTCCGCAACACCAAAAATTCTTTTCTCCGTAGAAATGCAATGATCCTTCTGGTTCTTCTTCTTCACGTTCTTTCTGGCACTTTACAAAAAAATATCTATTCTAACTTTGCTTCTTCATCTTTCCCTCCTCTAGTATCTTCTGAGGGCACAACTGGATGTTTTACTTTCTTCTAAAGCTGAACTCTTCTCTCAAACTTTTGTCTCTAATTCAACTTTAGGTGCCCCTCCTCCAACTCATTTATGCCTAAAATTATAATTTCTTCTAAAGACGTCATTTCTGTTTTTCTCTGAGCTTAATACTAAGAAGGCATAGGGTCCTGATGGTATCCTTCCTGTGGTTTTCAAATCTTGTGCTTCCGAGTTTGCACCCTGCCTTGGTAAACTATTTCGTCTCTGTGTTTCTACTTCTCTCTTCCCATTTTGCTGGAAACGTGCGCTCATTCAGCCTGTTCCGAAGAAGGGGGATCCTTCTCAATCCTCTAACTACGTCTCATTTCTTTGACCTCATTTCTATCTAAAGTTTTCGAATCCATCCTTAACAGAAAGAATTGGAAACATCTCAATTCTTCCAGTCTTATTCAGATCGCTAGTATGGCTTTCGTAAGAAATGCTCTACTGTTGATCTTCTTTCTCTTCTCTCTGACTTTTAAAACCTTCGGTCTTCGGCATTTCGGTGAATCTTTTGATGTTGTCCTGGACATATCGAAAGCTTCCGATAGTCTGGCACAAAGCTTTAATTTCTAAACTTCCCTCTTTCGGTATCTATCCTTCTCTCTGATTTTCTTTCCAGTCGTTTTATAGCAGCTGTTATAGACGGCCACCATTCACACTTTAAACCTATTAACAGTGGTGTTCCTCAGGGTTCTGTCCTATCCCCAACATTTTTTCTACTTTTCATTAATGACCTTCTCTCTATTACTTCATCTCCTATCCACTCCTATGCTGATGACTCCACCCTTCATTACTTTTTCCAGTTTGAAAAACACACAGAGAAAACATGGTAGTTTTCAATGCCTCAAAACCTCAGCTTCTCCATCTCTCTACTCGACACAATCTTCCACACAACTATGATATCTTCTTCGAAAACACAACTCAAACCTTCAACTGTTCTTAATATTCTCGGCATTTCTTTTTCTCGAGATCTCTCTTGGAAAGATCACATAACTTCTCTTTCTATACAAGCCTCCAAGAGATTGGTGTTCTAAGGCACCTTTAGAATTTCTTCACGCCACCCCAGTTGCTTTCTTTTTATAGAGGTGTTGTTCGGCCCTGTATGAAATACGCCTCACACATCTGGGGTGGTTCACTTATACAGTTCTCCTTGAGAAGGTGGAGTCTAGGGCTTTTCGTCTCATCAACTCTCCTGCTCTTACTCTCTTTCCAAGCTCTTTCTGCCCGTCGAATGTTGCGTCACTCTCTCTATACTATCGCTGAACTCTCCCGTCGTATACCTCCACCATTGAGAAGAGCTCATGTGACACGCCTTTCTACACATTCTTATACTTTCTCTGCTCAGCTCTCTGACACCAGACTTAACCGCTATGCTTAATCTTGCATGTACTCTACTGGTAAAGTCTGGAACATACTCCCTTTATCTATTTTCTCGACTTCCTTTGCTTATATATTCACTCAAATTCAAACGCCGTATATCTAGACATGTCAGCCTTTAACGACCAAGATCCGATATTTCCCAACTCCGGTGAAATTTAGTAGGCATCCGGCCTTTGCCCAACGGAGGATATAATATATATATATATATATATATATATATATATATATATATATATATATATATATATATATATATATATATATAATATATATATATATATATATATATATATAATATATATATATATATATATATATATATATATATATATATATATATATATAATATATATATATATATATATATATATATAATATATATATATATATATATATATATATATATTATTTTATATATTTATATATATAATATATATATATATATATATATATATATATATATATATTATATATATATATATATATATATTATATATATATATATATATAATATCCATCTCCAAGATGTTATAAGAAAGAATTATTATTAAAATTATCTCAGATGGAGAAGTGCCTCTCTCTCTCTCTCTCTCTCTCTCTCTCTCTCTCTCTCTCTCTCTCTCTCTCTCTCTCTCTCTCT
>SEYY01002724.1:22500-27500 GCA_009176605.1 Armadillidium nasatum
TTTTATATAATTTTAAGCATAAAATAAATTCCATACAATGGATATTTTTCCTTCAAAGGTGTTTACTATTACTGATTTACTTCAAGTGGAAGTTGGTCCTGGCATGAAGAGGTCAAAGAGGTACCTAAAGAGCTGTCTGAAAAACGCATGTGCCTTTTTCACTTCCGGTTATCCGGTTTGAAAACCGGGCGTCTGTGATTTTGGGTCCCTCACTACTTATATATATATAATTTAGTGATGGATCGGATGTCATTTTTTCTCATTTGCGGATGCGGATGTTGAATTTTCGTCCAGTGCGGATGCGGAGGCGGATGTTGAATTTTCAAAAATGCGGATGCGGATGTTGAATTTTCGAAACTGCGGATTCGGATGTTGAATTTTTAAAATGCGGATGCGGATGCGGATATTGAATTTTTCAAAAATGCGAATGCGGATGAGGATGTCAATTTTGATGAGGACGCGAATGCAAAAATGCATCAATATATAATATATATATATATATATATATATATATATATATAATATATATATATATATATATATATATATAATATATATATATATATATATATATATATATATATATATTATATATATTAACTCTCCTAACAACAGTCTTGCCAAATTTTTAGTTTCTATCTTAGATCCTCTAACTAAAAACCAGTATACCTTAACAGACACTATCGACTTTTTATCAATTGCCTAAATTCTTCTTCTTTTGGCACTTGCTTCATGACAAGCTTTGATATTGAATTTTTATATAAATCTTCCGATTTCTGAAACCATCAACATAATAACTAATGAATTATTTCACAACAATTAAAACATTAGGAGAATGGATCATCTCTTTCACCAAATTTTTAAAATTATCTGTTGAAGATTATATATTCTTTTCGATGGGGAACTATATCCAAACTGATGGTATGGCTATGGGCTCTCCTTTAGGTCCTGCTTTTGCATATAGCTTTCTCTGTTATTATGAAAACCAATGGATCAGGCAATGCCCCTCTATTCAAACCCCTTCTCTATCGCCGCTACATGAAAGACTGCTTCGTAGTTTTCAAGGAAAAAGCTCATGCCAATATGCTTCTACAGTATATGAATGAGACATAACAGCATGAGATTCACTATGGAACAAGAAGTTAATAATTCCCTATTTTTTCTAGATGTATATGTTACGCATATTAGCAACATATTTAAAACATCTGTTTATGAAAAGCCTACTTCTACCTTTCTTGCTACAAACTATTTTAGCAATATACCTCTTAAGTTTATTCTATCAGGTCTAAGATCTAGAATCTATAGAGAATTTAAAATTTGCTCTGACTGGCATTTATTCCATAAAGAGATGGAATTTATTAAAATTCTTTTTCATTTTCATTTATTCCCTAAGTTCCAAGTGGAAAAAAGTATTAACTAGTTTTTCGCTGATATCTTTAGAGCTACTCATCGTTTTCCTACTGTTCCTAAGTTAATAATATATCTAAAACTTCCGTATTAAGGGTCCCTTACATCCCAACTTAAAAATATTTTTACTGTACTTGACGCTACGATCCCCAAGTGCCAGTTTATTCTTACAAATTAGGACTCTCTCTCAATTCACACTTTCTACAGACACAAGGAATCTACCCCAATGCTTCTCAGATCCTCATTAATTTATTTATTCAAGTGTGCCAGCTGTAATGCAGCATTTGTAGACAAACTGGTCTACATTTAAAAGTGAGGATTGATAACATAGAGGAGTTTCCTTCAGAACTGACCTTCCTCTTTCCTCTCCTGAACACTCTGCCATAAGAGACCATGGAGATAGCCACTCTTTTTCTTCTTCCGATTTCTCCATAATTAATGAACACAGAAAATTAATGAATAAAAAGGGTGGGTATGTCCATGGTCTTTTATGGCAGAGTGTAAAGGAGAGCAAAGAGGATGGTCTGTTCTAAAGGAAACTCCTCTATGCTTATCAATCCTTACTTTTAAATGTAGACCAGTTTGGCCTACATATGACGCATTACAGCTGGCACACTTAAAAAAAATAAACTAATGAGGATCTGAGCATTGGGTGAAATTCTTTGTGTCTGAAGAAACTATAAATTGAGAGGAGTTATAATTTATGAGAATGAACTGGCGTGCCGAGAATGTAATTTCAAATATAGTAAGAATATTTCTATTAAGTTGAGATGTAAGTGATCCTATATAAACAGAAGTTTTAAGTATATTTTTTTCGTTTGGGTACAATAGGAAAATGAAGAGTGGGTTTGAAGATTTTAGTGAGACACTCGTTAATTAATACTTTTACCACTTGGAACTTGGGAATAAATTAAAATGAAAAAGTATTTTCATAAATTCTAAGTTTGTATGGAATATATATATATATAATAACCGTTTTAAACATGTAAGTACGAAAATTCTTCAAATAAATTTAGAAGTTATATTCAAGGGCTAAAAAGCTCTTGACGAAAGAGGAAGTCGTAAAAATGGAGAGAAAAAAATCTAGTAAAAAAGTATACGCAGAGACGAAATATGGAATTTTTATGATGCAACTTGATTCAGAAACGACCACCATATCTATGCCTTCAACTTCAACGTGTAATAAAGAAGCCGTCTTCTTCCAAGTCATGCCTATTGAAAGAATATGAAGCGCTTTTTCCTCGCAGTGTTCCCTCTCAGAAAAAAGAACGAACAGAATGGAATAACTATCAAGTGATGTGTTGTGCTTGCTCTCTCCTTCTGCTTTCTGCACTCAACTTTCAATGAAGAAACCTTATTCCAATGTAAAAGGTTTCAATTAGAAAAACAAGCAATATTTGAAATACCGAACAATCCCTTCAACTATTCGACCGGTTGCCCATAGTGAAGAAATACCTGTACCAATCTTTACTAAGCTTCCAAAAATTGATGACACAGATCTCTGCTCACCTTCTTCTAGTGATGAATGAAGACACTACAGATATTTTTCAGCCATGTGATGAAGATTGTAACAAATTAAATAAAAAAAAAAAATAAAAAAAATAAAAAAAACATGCAAAGTTCAATTTTTATATGAAAAGTGAACTTTTCTGTCTTTCTTAAAAATGTATCGTGTGATTTTATGAATGAAAATAATATTTTATTTTCATACATAAATAAATAGCTTCAAAATCTATAATTTGTTTTTCGGATTGTTAAAATTAATTTTTAGATTTTGAAGCTATTTATGAATGAAAATAAAATATTATTTTCATTCATAAAATCACACGATACATTTTTAAGAAAGACACAGAAAAGTTCACTTTCATAAAAAATTGAAAACTTATATATATATATATATATATATATATATATATATATATATATATATATATATATATATATATATATATATATATATATATATATATATATATATATATATATATATATATATATATATATATATATATATATATATATATTATATATATATATATATATATAGTGATGAATCGCATGTCATATTTTTTCATTTGCGGATACGGATGCGGATGTTGGATTTTCGTCAAGTGCGGATGCAGATGTTGAATTTTTGAAAGTGCGGATGCGGATGCCGAAAGTGCGGATGCGGATGTTGAATTTTCGAAAATGCGGATGCAGATGTGGATTTTGATTTTGGTGCGGATGTTCCACATCCGCTAATGCCATCACTAATATATATATATATATATATATATATATATATATATATATATATATATATATATATATATATATATATATATATATATATATATATATATATATATATATATATATATATATATATATATATATATATATATATATATATATATATATATATATATATATATATTATATATATATATATATATATATATATATATATATATATATAATATATATATATATATATATATATATATATATATATATATATATATATTTATTCTCGAATGTTATGTTTTATTTTCCACCAAACTATTTGAAACAATAACTTTTTATTGTGTGAAAATCCAAAAGCTATAAAATAAAGAAATTGACCTTGTAGTAAAAGTAATGAAATTGTCCATTATAAATATAGGGGATGTCAAAAAGTTATGCAATCCATTATAAATTCTTTATGTGGAATAATAAAAATTATAGTATGAATAAATAATATATAAAAAAAAAATGATTTTTTTTTTTTTTTTTTAAAGGATGTATTATGATTGATGTGGATTTTTTATTATTATCATTTTTTTTTTTACAACGGCTTATGGTACCCTTTAAAGCCACGTATGAGCAACTTGCGGCCCTTGAAGACATAGTTATTAACACTCAAGCACAAATTTCACATTAAAAAGATAAGATTCAACATTGCTTAAATGAATATTTTTTAATTATTGCAAATAATTAATTGGTTAATATTAGATTAAAAGCATAAAGCTACTATTCTTTTTATATGATACTCAGTAATATAAAGATGATAGTGTGCATCTCAACCAAATAAAAAACGTAATATGCGCCCCGCGAGTCACAAAAACGTTTCCCATGACTGTTTATGCTGACATGAAATATGTAAAATCAGATTTGCTCGTTTTTCTGAATCGTCGATAGCATTTCGTTTTGTAAATTGGATGTACAGTCGTCAACAGAAGTTCGTTCCTATTAAGCTGGAAATAAATATTTATATAAAATGGAGATCATTTCAGGTTCAGCCAATCATAGTTCAATTAAGCCCCGCTGAATTTTCTTTTTATTCAAAATAGAGCTTTTATGAAATGATCTCCATTTTATATAAATATTTATTTCCATCCTAATAGGAACGAACTTCTGTTGACGACTGTACATTATGTATCATCTTAATCCAGAGCAGAGGTATGCTCATCTTTTATTTGTTCGTATACTGAAGTTCGAATAGTAGAAGCTTCACGTCAGTCAATCTGAATGATCTTGCGAAGTTCCACCTATTCGGATTTAAGCGTACGAATTTATAAGTGAATGTTTCATAAGTCTTGTCCCATTTTTTTTAACAGCAACTTTTTTGT
>SEYY01002724.1:42500-50000 GCA_009176605.1 Armadillidium nasatum
TACCTTTATTTCCTTTGATATTTTCTCCTTCTTCCATACTTCCCTCAGTCTTCCCATCACTTTCATTCTCTCCATCACTCTATTCTTTTTTCCCCCATCCATTCCCCCTTTTCCCTCCACCAGCATTTCCAAATATTTAAACTCTTCTACCTCCTCAAATTTCTCCCCCCCCCACACACACACCTCGACACATTTCCATTCCTCCCATCGTACTGACTCATCCCTAGCTCCAATCTTCATCACTTTACTCTTTGCTGAGTTTACCTTTAATCCTTTCGACGCACATTCCCTCACAAACTCCTTCACCAATATCCTCAGCTTCTCCCCAGATTCCGCTACTAACACCGCATCATCCGCAAACAACAAGACATTTACCTCCCTTTCACCCTCTCTACTTTTCAACCTAATACTCTTCCCTTCCCTCTCCATCCCCCTAACAACACCATCCATTAACACATTAAACAATCACGGAGACATAACACACCCCTGCCTCAGTCCAACTCCCACGTTAAACTATTCAGTCAATTCCCTCCTCACCCTCGCTCTACAGTTCTCATAAAATGATTTAATTCCATTCAATAATCTACCTCTCACTCCCCCCTCCCTTAGAACCTCAAACAATTTCCTCCTACAAACTCTATCATAAGCCTTTTCCAAATCCTTAAAGCATACATACCCCACTCTATCTTTCTCACGCAATTTTTCACCAATTTTTCAGTGTCAACACCTGATCCATACATCCCCTACCTTCTCTATAACCTCCCTGTTCCTCCCCCAATCTCTCTCTTGTCAATTCTTTCACTTTCAATACTAAGACACCCATAAATTTTCCCTACTACACTCAACAAGCTTATCCACCTATAATTGCTACACACCATCCTTTCCTCCTTCCCTTTTTATATTGGCACTATGCAGTCGTCTTGCCACTCCTGGGGCACTTTCCCTCTACCCAACACACATTGAAAATTCTCATCAACCAGTCAACTATCCCTCCCGCCTTTATCATCTCCCCATATATACCATCCATTCATGCCGACTTTCCCTTCTTCACCTTTCTCACAGCTACTTTTACTTCCTCTCTGATAATATTCCCATCTTCTTCTAATAACATTCCCTCATTATTCCCTCGCCTCCCTCCCGTCAACAAATCACTAAAGTGTCTCTTCCATCTCTCTCTCCCACCTCCCTCTCTTCCTGCACCACATCACTATCTTCCCCGCTCCTCTCTCCTTCTCCTAGCTTTATTTACCTCCTTCCAAAACATCTTACTTCTTTCCTTAAAATTCTCTACCAGCTTTCTACCCTACTCCTCTTCCACTCTCCTTTTCGCCCTCTTCACCTCCTTCCAATTCCTATCCTCCTTTGTGCTCAAATACTTGCAGAAGGCCTCTTTTTTCCTTTTAACCATATTCTCCAACTCTTCATTCCACCACTCACTCCCCTTTCTTCTATCATTACCTATTTTTTCCCCCACACACTCTTCTCGCAACCTCCACTAACGCTCCCTTCAATTTACTCCACTGCTCTTCCACCTCACTCTCTACAATTTCTCCCTAATTCCTCTTGTGTAGTCACCTCTCTTCTCCTCATCTTCTAATCTCTCCACCCGCACCATCTCCACCACCCTCCCTCTCCCCCCCACTTTTTTCCATCCTTCTTTAACTTTTATTTTTGCTACCACCAAATAATGGTCCGAAATACCTATCACAGCTCCCTTCAGCATGTTGACATCCAACAACCTACTCCTCCCCTCCCAACTCACACACACAAAATCCAACAGTCCCCTTTCTCCATTCACACCACTCACCCAGGTATATTTATGATTATCTATCTTTTTAAACTACGTATTTCCAGTAAGACCCCTTGCCGCACACATTCCAATCATTTTAGTTCTATTTTCATTTACCCCTTAAACTCCAAATGGTCCTATTACCCTGTTCACCCTTCTTACACCCACCCTTGCATTCAAATCCCTCAACAGAGAAACATTATTCCTACAGTCAAAACTTCCCACACACTCATTCAGACTCTCCAAAAAGGTTTCTCTCTCCCTTTCATTTACTCCTACTACTGGTGCATAATCACAAATAAAAACCCAATACACCCATCTTAACCTTAATCTTACCAAAACTATTCTGGCCCCCATTTTACCTCTCCCTTTTACACAACAACACAACTCATCTCTCACAACAATTGCTACACCCTCCCTTACCCTCTCAATTATATTTCCCAAATGCCAAATCCCCCTTCCCTTTCAGTTTCGTTTCTGTTACCGCTAGAATATCTAACCTCCTTTCCTCCATCACAAACCCCACTTCTTCCCCCTTTTCTTTGTCCACCCACCTAACATTTAGAGTCCCCACTTTTAATACCTCTGAACCCCCCTTCCTTCCAGACATCTCCAAAATTTATCCTCAATCACTCCCGAACTGTGACGTTTTACGGTGGGACCCACTACCTAAGGATACCACCAGTTCCTATATATATATATATATATATATATATATATATATATATATATATATATATATATATATATATATATATATATATATATATATATATATATATATATATATATATTCTGTGTGTATCATAAGATGTGGGACCCACATGGACAGTGGACACCTACACAGTGGGAAAAATTTATATAAGCATATTCCCTACGAGCGATAGTTTGTGAAATTCAGGGTATTAAAATTAACATGATAATTCTTTTAATTTTTTAAGTATTAAGTTGGATTTAGCCATAAAATGTTGGATTTATGATAGTAGATACAATAGTGAATTATAAAACAATAGAGAATAATAAGAAATTAAACAAAAGAAAGTAATAATAATAATAATAATAATAATAATAATAATAATAATAATAATATAATAATAATAATAATAATTAATAATAATAATCACCATATTTCCACAAGGTTTGTCATCAAAACTTACCTTGTGAAAATGTTTTTGATCATTTTTATTATTTCAAATTTTTTTTTTTTTTTTTTTTTTTTTTTTTTTTTTTTTTTTTTACAGATCACCAACACACACGGGCAGAGCCCTAATTACTATCTATTGTTTTATAATTTACTTTTGTCTCTACTGTCATAAATTCAAAATTGTATGCGGCATGACCATAAATCCAGCTTAATACATAGAAAATTAAAACTATCAACTTGTTAGTTTTAACTTTAGGTAACTCACAAACTTTGGATTGTAGAACATTATGTTTATATGAATCTTTCTCACTGTGTATAATGTCTCTTGTCCAATATCCAAGTGGGTTCCTCATGTTAAGATACACCATATATATATATATATATATATATATATATATATATATATATATATATATATATATATATATATATATATATATATATATATATATATATATATATATATATATATAATATATATATATATATATATATATATTAGGGTGGTCCTTAAAATCATGAGTTTTAGTTACTTTGCTCCTACCTCATCGATTTGTTGTATTTTAGGAAAAAATTCCGTAGCAAAATTTTTTCTGAGTTATGTCAATAGGAACAGCTTGCACATGGATCACAAAGTTTTATATTAATGTCGGTCTAAACCCAGCTCATGCTCCCTTTTTTTGCGAGTTCGTGCGGTCCTCACTAGAGGACTCACTTTCGCTCTCGATCGTACTCGGAATGCTCAGAAAACCAGACCTTCTGAATGAAACGTAATTAAGTTTTGCATAATTTCGACCATTCACCATAGAAATATATGTTTATGTAGGAAAATATTTCACTATAGTTACCAGGTTCGAACTCAAACAACTGAAATGGTACAGAGTTTTTTTGGATATTGCCAAAACTCCAACGATGAGGAAAGATAACTTCATAACAAAAATTGAAAAGCTTTAAAAATAATACGAATTTATAAGAAGGGAAGGACTCGTTCTTTTAGTTAAATAGCTCGAGAGAATACATTTAAAAACCATTGCAAAACCTTTTAGATGTCGCTCATGCAGATGCTTTAAATAAAATAAAGAATGCATAAGATAAAGCCTTCTTAATAAATCAATGTGAAGAGGGAAGAAGAGGAAGAATGAGTACTGTAGACAGAGATCTAATAAGATGAGAAGTTTGGAGTCGTGAAAGACAAGAACGACTTATAGAACAAAGTCGGCGTGCCAGAGAAGAAGCTTCTGTATTAAATACTTTAGCACAAAAAGAGTCCTCAAGTGGATCCTCATCCACCGTCGACGAAATTGGTTCAAATGATGAGGATAAAAATATACAAGGTGCAGTTGGTGAGATAAATTCTCCTAGTGTAAAAAAAGCGAAAAGAACCAAAACCAACATCATCATGCCCTCCTTGCCTAGAGCTTTGGATAGAAAGAAGATGTCTGATTGGACCGCCACACATGTTCTAATCGAAACTGCCTGCTCTTTAGGCCATGATGTAAGTAAAATAAATATAATTCGGTCTTCTGTCAGTCGTCAACGAACGGCACAAAGGAAACATACAGCAACACATTTAATTAAAGAAAGAATTCAAATCTAAGACCCCATTATAGTTCACTGGGATGGAAAGTTGATGCAGGATCTAACGTCAAAAGAACGTTGATAGGATTCCAATTCTGGTATCGGGAAAGATGAATGTACCAAAACTAGAAAGTGGAATCAGAATCAATATGGCTAATGCTATAGTTAAAGCAATTGAAAAATGGAATCTTACTGATCAAGTCGATGGAAAGTCTTCTGACAGAACGGCTTCAAATACGGCAACGAAAGATCACGCATATTAGTTGAAGATAAGCTCCAAAAAGATTTACTATATTTTCCATGCCGGCATCACATCTTGGAGCCGAATCTTCAAAGTGTGCTTTCAGAGATTCTTGGTTCTTTTTTCTGGTCCTGAACTACTCCTATTCAAGAGGTTTCAAGCTATTTGGAAAAATATTGATCAAAATATCTTCATCATTGGACTATAGTGCACTACTCTGGCAAAAATATTACATGATATTAAAGATGATATTATAAAATGGGCAATGAAAGTGCTACGTGAAAGAGAAGATTTGCGGGGAGATTACCGTGAACAAATTGAGTTTGTAATTATATTTCTTGGTGGCGTGCATCCTGGTGGTATCCGATTCCATCCTCTTGGACCAATGCATATGGCTAGGTGGATGAGTAAGGATATATATTCCCTGAAAATATGGATGTTTCAGAACCAAATTAATTTAATAAAGACAGAATAGGCTGGGCTTCAGAGGAATTGTATATTTGCAGTGAAGGTTTATGCAAAAATGTGGATAGGTGCATCTAATCCTACAGCATCTCCTTGGAATGATATTGATCTATTACGTACCTTAAATCTGTATGAGAAAATAGATGCAAAGGAAGGAAATGTTGCTTTAAATAAACTTTTACAACACCTTTGGTATCTTTCAGAATTAGTGGCACTTTCACTGTTTGATGCAAAAGTGTCAAAAATTAAAAAGAAAATTGTCACTGCGATCACAGATGGAGATGGCGGAAGTGGAGAACATGAATGCCCACCTTTAAAGAGGATTACAATTAAAGACACAAATTTCCAACTGCGAGTTATGAGACTTTGCAACACAACGGACAATCCTTTTTCTTTTTTAAAGAAATTTAACCTTGATACAACATTTTTACACATACACCCTGAAATATGGTTCGGAAGAGATGATTATCAAAAAGGAGTATCCATTATGTCAGCAATATCAGTTACAAATGATTTTGCAGAGCGAAGAGTCGTATTAATCCAAGATTATAATAAAACATTAAAAAGAATGAAGAGCTACTCCAATTCACTCCAAGTAGTAGCAGAAAACAGAAAATTATTACCAGAGAGCTATGAAACCCCCGCCATGAACAGTTAATACTCCTACGGGAGGGGGATCAGCACGCTAGTTCTCAGGGTAAAACTTTGGCGATGATGAGCAATATGTTCTAATTCACCAATTCTTAAAATATTTTAAACGGAATATTCTTACTACCATAGCAACCAATTCAAAAGGTAGGAGTATAATTTTTTTTAAGAAAATTTTTTTCACGCATCATAAGGAAACCCTAATATATATATATATATATATATATATATATATATATATATTATATATATATATATATATATATATATATATATATATATATATATATATATATATATATATATATATATATATATATATATATATATAGAGAGAGAGAGAGAGAGAGAGAGAGAGAGAATGATCTAAATCACACGTTTTCAACCTTTACATATGGGGATCCCCATATAAGTAATATTCCTAATTAAACAAACAGTTTTTTCCTTGAGGACCCCTTCAAAGATTCTAGTTCCCTGGGGGTCAATGTGTACCCCGTTGAATTTTTCATTTACAGCCGAAAAGTTCATCATCTAGAGAGATTTGTAGTTCCTCCATATATTTTGAAAAATAATTTATTTGAATTTCCCTAAACTTACTATTTTCTAAAAATGCAGAAAGATTAAGACAAAAATTCATATTTTAAAATACATTTGCGCAACTATTTTCTAATCTTTTGCTCAGCACTCTACTCAAGCACCATCTGTACAATCTCCAACTTTCAAAATAGATCCTAAAGATATCCTTAAGCATTTCCTCCCATCTCTTCTCAATCTTCCCTCCGATGCCTCCCACTTTTCCTCTCCCAACTGTTTCCAAGCACATCCACTCCCGACGACAGTCGAATCATATATATATATATATATATATATATATATATATATATATATATATATATATATATATATATATATATATATATATATATATATATATATATATATATATATATATATATATATATATAATCAAATGCATAGGCTAATATAAATAGATTGCCTCCTCCACTTATGCAGTAAACTCTGAGATAGGGCTAAAGTCAATTTCCTACGTTATACATTTGATAAGAAACCAATTTCCTTATAATTTGAAGTTGAACACTTTCCTAACAAGACAATTTCGCTTCCTTTTAAAACTGAAGCGCTTTTCTTTCCCTCTCTTTCAGAAATTTTTTATAAAAAGATGCTTTCAAAAGTGTAAGCGATAGCGATTATTTTATTTAATATTCAAAAAGAGTTCATCATATTTGGCAGTATATATATATATATATATATATATATATATATATATATATATATATATATATATATATATATATATATATATATATATATATATATATATATATATATATAATATATATATATGTCTCTCTTCTCATGGGCAAAGGCCAGAGTTAAGTAAAAAAATCCACTAGACTTGTTGGTTTGGTAGGTGGAGGGAAATTGCCATCAGATTCGAGAGATAAAAGGACGATTGCATGATACACTGCGTTTGAAAAAGTGCAAATGGCAGAGAGTTTAGAGAAAGCATTTAAGGAAAGAGTTTTTCAACCTTTATCAGTATAGTACACTTAATAGTGCGTTTAAGTTAAGAATCAGTCAACTGAAAAAAGAAAGATGTAAAACTGGAGGGAA
>SEYY01002724.1:55000-60000 GCA_009176605.1 Armadillidium nasatum
TGATTCAATGAAAATATAATGTACTTTATTAATATTTAAAGTTATTAATATTAAAAATAATATATTAGATTTAATTTATCTATGAAAATTTATAATGAATTTTATCGAAAAACAACTTGCCAAATAGAGTTTTCCACATTTACAGAATTCGGTGATATATATATATATATATATATATATATATATATATATATATTATAATATATATATATATATATATATATATATATATATATATATATATATATATATATATATATATATAAGGAATCCATAAACTTTAACGATATCCTCTTCATCTGCGTTCGAACAGTTCCGAAGATTCGATTCGGATCCGCATTCGAATTTGCAGGAAATAAGTGTTGATATGCAAACGTTTCTATCTTTTTTCGTGTCTTCAAACAAAAATTCATCTCTTTAAAGCCAAATTGTTACTCATTTAGTTACAAAATAACGTAAATAAAAAGGCTCATTAGTATTATTATTTTATCAACTTGTTTTATTGTTATTCATTCCGATCACACTTTCAATATTCAACCCGATTTAAAAGGAAGCTACAAGAAAAGCCTAAACACTCAAAGGTTGGATAATAATACTAATATTATACATACGAGATTCCAAAGTATACTTCACATAATACAAAGCAAGTTGGATTCGAAGGATATTTTTGAACTTGTTTGAAAATTTGATTCTGAAAACAAATTAAAAAAATGCTAAAAGGCAAATGCTATTGAAGTTTTAAAACCATGTTTGGAAAATAAACCAAATAACTAAGTCATACTAATGCAAAATATTACCCCACTATTGAAATAACAGTGCTATCCATATCGTGGTCATTGCAGAAGTCATATTTTAATGAAGATATTTTTCAAAACAATAATTAAATGATATAAACACTGAAAAATGAAGTGGGCATAAAATTAGACATACTAAAAATTGATTATAATTTTAGCTATCGTAGCCACCTTTCTTATATCGTTGCTACAAAGTAAAGTTTTTTTTTTTACTCCATCTTCCATGACAGCAATTGAGAAAGATACTATTTTTCAAATGCTTTCAAAGTTCGCTTTAAAAAACGCGTTTGAGAAGAGCGATAAAGATAAAGAGCCAAAAAATCAACAGATTTTAGTTACTGATGTAATGAATTTTCTCTTGGCTTTAAACAGTGATAATAAATAAGCGTGAAGACAAAAATAGTTGCTAAAATGATTGGTTTCAAATTTATATTTAATTATTATAAAGGGTTTCTTTTCTGAAGGGGATATTTAGGTCAAAATCACGGTTAATGAATGTTCTCAATAATTTGATAAATGACTCCAAAAATTAACAAATAATTTACATTATAAAAAAATAATTACAAAAATAAAAAATAAAAATAAAATTTGATAAAATCGAAATTAAAATTTAACAATAACAATGGTGTAAGAAAATAAATAAATATATATGTAAAAAGAAAATAAAATTAGAAAGAAATTTGAAACAATAGAATGAATCGTAGCTAAAAAAAAAACCACTTCTAACCAATTCTAAAATAAGTTTTGGGAATAAAAGTGAATGCACGAAAGAAATTGCTTCATCTTTGTTAGACTTTTTTTTTTGGAAACACGCTATTTTTAGAGTACATTTGGGAATTCTCTATAAATTTGAACTTGTGTTTCTTCTTAACTATTATTCTGTTATATATATATATATATATATATATATATATATATATATATATATATATATATATATATATATATATATATATATATATATATATATATATATATATATATATATATATATATATATATATATATATACGGCCAGAGTTTACTTTGATATTACAAACACTAGGAAACGTACGTTAAAAAGGATTATATTTTTGAAATCCTTGGCGAATTTTGAGTAAGAAAAATTGGGAAATAAAAAAAAATCTTAGAATAATTTTAATACGTACGTAATTTATAGTTATTTAGTACACTTTACAAAATCGTACGTCAGGCAGGGTAGCAGTAGGCTTGTATGCCACGGCAACATTCCATCAATCAGTTTGGCTTGTATCCCACGGCAAACTTCGGTCGTTCAGGTTATGATAAGTAGAACTATGTACGCTAGAAAACTAAATAATAATAATATAATAATAATAATAATAATAATAATAATAATAATAATAATAATTTTTTTTTTTTTTTTTTAAACTTTTTTTCACATCTTTTACAATTTTCTTACTCAAAATTCGCCAAGGATTCCAAAAAAATGTTATCCTTTTTAACGTACGTTTAATAGTTTTTGAAATATTTATGGATATCAAAGTAAACTCTGACCATATATATATATATATATATATATATATATATATATATATATATATATATATATATATATATATATATATATATATATATATATATATATATATATATTCACATCGCTGTTTAGAACCTTCGAAAGATGGAAGATGACATCATTACAATGAAATTCCTCCCATCACATACAGGGCCGTAAACCAATAATTAACATGATATCGAGGGGAGAATACGGCGAATGACACAAACACCGTACATCATACCTAAAGGCATCGCAGGTTCCATAGAAGTAATGTCATGACTACAATGTTACAAAAATGGTAGGTGACGAAATTACGGGCACATTTCGTATATGGGGAGGATATTACCAACAGTCAACAATTACTGAAGAGGGTCAAAGAAGGCGCAACACGTATTAATATATGGAACACTATGGACTTCAGGCAGTTGCTGGCCGGTATGGTCTGCCGGTGCGAGTTAATGTATTTATCCAGGTCGAGAGCTTACATTTTGAATACATGTTGTAATGGCATCCCCTCTTTGTTACCTACTACGTAATAAATTATGGTGTATAGTATTTGTTTCATTCCCACATTGTCCCATCGATATCAGGAAAAGGAGAGACTTGAGGCCCTATGTGTATTCGGTGGAATATGACGTCACAATTCATCTGTCGAAATTTTTAAACATCAAGATAAATTACCCAGTAAATATATATATATATATATATATATATATATATATAATATATATAATATATATATATATATATATATATATATATATATATATATATATATATATATATATATATATTATATATATATATATGATATATTTTTAATGCTTTTTAAAGTGTTTTTTTTTTAAAAAAATTAAAAAAAAAAAAAAAAAAAAAAATTTATATATTATATAATTATATATATATATATATATATATTATATTATATATATATATATATATATATATATATATATATATATATATATATATATATATATATATATATATATATATATATATTATATATATATATATATATATATATATATATATATATATATATATATATATATATATATATATATATATATATATATATATATATATATATATATATAATGCAATTCAAAAAACCCTGAAATAACGTGCTTATTTATATGTAAAACATTGAAACCACTTAAAACACAATTTAATAATAAGGACAAGACTCTCAACAAATTGGAGAATACTTTTATTATTATTTCTAAAAATGATATTGGATTGGTTCCAATCTATAGAATGAATATAAAAGGGACATGTGATAAAAAAATATATTGTGTAGATTGTAAATTCGTACAAAATATTTACGTAGGTTAACTCGAAAATTTAAATGTTTATGAGTTTCACCAACATAAGCCCTCTCATACATATCCCTCACAACGGTACCAAATAAACACACCCAGACTCCGAAACCGGGCTATTGTTAAGGAGTAAGTCACCAACGCAATTCTAAAAGGTGAAGACAAGTGACACGTCCTTAGTAGAAAGCCAAAATTTCCAGGTTTCTAATTCACGGCAATAAGGAACAGAGATTACTGAATAAATAGAAGGGGGAGATCTATCATTAATACCAGAACAAAACTTTTTCTTTGTGAGAGTTAAAACTTGCGAGATAAACCCAAAAGGGTAGCCTAATTTATAAAAACTTCAAAAACATTACGAAACTCCAAGTCAATTCGGTGTCCGACAACCTCAGTGATCTCAAAAATTAAACCGATATAACAGCCGTCTTCATATAATTAGGTATGAAAAAAGTGAATGAAAGAGACACCATCTCCCGGTATTCTTTAAACTTCAAAGATTCACTCCTGACAATCTCCAAATCCAGAAAGGAAATCTATTAAAATTCTCAACCTCTAAAGTAATTTGTACTTAAGTAAAAATTTTTGGGTACTTGCACTCGAGGTTTGAAAAATGAAAAGTACTTGTACTTTAAAAAATTCAAGTACTTTTAAGTACGTTAAATTTTAAGAGTAAAAACGTTAGAAAATATTACTTATCCACAAAATAAATTATGTATATCTGATCCCTATATCCCGTCAAAAAAAATTATTATTATTATTATTATTATTATTATTATAGTATTATCATATTATTATTAATAGTATTATCATATTACTCATATAAATATATATATATGAGTTGAAATTCAACTCTTTAAAAACTCAACTTCTAGAAAACTCCCTCTCAAAGACACCTCCTAACTTTTCTATTTCTTTCGACGGTTCTCCCGTCTCTCCTGTTGACAATATAAATATTCTTGGCCTTTAACATAAACAAAAAAATGCTTGGAAACCTCACATCACAATGGTTGCTAGGGCCGTCTCAAAGAAGCTGGGAGTTCTGTTTAGAATGCGAGAATCTTTTCTCTTCTTCGCAGTTATTGCACTTATACAAGGGCCTCATCCGCCCTTGTATGAAATACTGTTCTCATATCTGGGGTGGCTCAGGTTTCACCCGTCTTTTGGATAGGGTTGAGTCAAAGGCTAAAAGACTTATAAACTGTTCTGCTCTTACAAATTCACTTGACCCTTTATCTATACGACGTGACGTTGATGCCCTTTCTCTTTTCTATAGGAACTACAGCGGCAAATGCTCAAGGGAACTGTCCACTCGAATACCTTCACCTTTACGGCGTCCTCGTAGCACAAGGGGTGCATTGTCTG
>SEYY01002724.1:62500-75000 GCA_009176605.1 Armadillidium nasatum
ATATATATATATATATATATATATATATATATATATATATATATATATATATATATATATATATATATATATCTACAGGAGGATGCTTGTAACTCCTAATAGGGCTACATTGCATTCTGCTGAGGTGCTCCTGGGTTACAGGAGCAACCAATAGAAGTAAAGCAGCACCAACAATTTGTGCTACAAAATTAGCATTAATAAGAGAGAGATTTTTTTCCTCACGCAGGATTCGAAACCACTGACAAACAGCGTCGCCGTTAGAAAGTACAGAAGGCTCTACCACCGAGTTACGCCGCCTCCCCAAAAGAGAAGATATAGTAGAACGATTTTCAAATTCTTCTGCTTCGAATCACTATAGCAACTCGGTACTTATTAGAATCCATAGCAGGGTGATTGGAATCCCTACCTGAGCTAATGGCATTCTGCTGGGGTGTTCCTGGGTTACACGAGCAACCAACCGAAGAAATTAACAATAACAAGACAAAGAAAATTTTTCCGCACGCCAAGATTCGAAACCATTGTAAACAACGTCGCCGTTAGATAATGTACAGAAAGATCTACTACCAAGACACGGTGCCTCCCCAAAATAGAAAACATAGTAGAACAGTTTTCAAGATCTGTTTCGAATCTCTGTATCTACTCGGTACCTATTAGAATCCATAAGAGGGTGCTTGGAACCCCTACTGGGGATACTGGCATTCTGCTAGGGTATTTCTGGGCTACAGGAGAAATCAACCAAATTCAAGCAACGCCAACACAGGCACAACAACTGTTGCGAAGAAATTAGCAATAATAAGACAAAGAAAATTTTTCCGCACTTCAGGATTCGAATATAAAAATTTACAGACACACACACACACTCTCTCTCTCTCTCTCTCTCTCTCTCTCTCTCTCTCTCTCTCTCTCTCTCTCTCTCTCTCTCTCTCTCTCTCTCTCATTACTGCTAATTTTGTGTAAAAAGTTGTTGTGCCTATGTTGGCGTTGTTTGACTTTGGTTGGTCGCTCCTATAACCCGGAAGCACCCAACAGAATGCTATGCAGCCTTAGTATTCTACTGGGGTGCCAAGCACTCTCCAGTGGATTCTAATAGGTACCAAATTGCTACTGTGATTCGATGCAGAAGAGCTTGAAAACCGTTCTACTATGCCACTTCTGTACATTGTCAAACGGCGACACTGTTGTCAGTGGTTTCGAATCCTGGAGTGCGGAAAAGTTTTGTATATATATATATTATATATATATATATATATATATATATATATATATATATATATATTATATATATATATATATATATATATATATATATATAGTTGAAATAGGTTTGTTCTTAGTGAACCTTATACGTATAATGAACCATAATGCTAGCAATGTTGATAAAGACATCACAGTAATAATATATTAATTTATATAAACGTTTCGAGTCTGTCATGACTCATTATCAATATATAATCTGAAAAAAGAGAAAGAGAAACAAAGTAAGTGAATCAATAAATTAAATATGTTAGTTAAGTTATAACAAAAAATTAGAAAAAAAATTTGTTATAACTTAACTAACGTATATTTAATTTATTGATTCACTTACTTTGTTTCTCTTTCTCCAGATCATATATTGTTAATGAGTCATCAAAGACTCGAAATGTTTATGTAAATTAATAAAATATTATTACGGTAATGTCTTTATCAACATTGCTAGCATTATGGTTCATTATTATATATATATATATATATATATATATATATATATATATATATATATATATATATATATATATATATATATATATATATATATATATATATATATATATATATATATATATCTTCTGGTGAGCAAAAGGCCGGTGTCTCACCACATTCCACCAGATTTAGAGAAACTTCCAGAACCCAGGTCAACATCTTCAGAAACGCAACGTATGAAACCATGCAAGTCAAAATAAGCTGGGAAATTAGGTTAAAGGTGTACGTTCCAGATTTTATCACTACAGCACCTATAAGATTGAACATAGAGGTTAAGGCCAGGGTAAGAGAAAAGATGAGACTATACAGACAGGCGTGTCATACGAGCTCTTCTCAGAGAATCATGTATAAAACTGGAGAGTTCTAAGGAAATGTTCTTGTAATACCGATAGTAAAAATGGAATTACATAACAAATCGACGCGCAGATAAAGACTGGAGAGTGTGAGTGAGAGTGAAACAGTTAATAATAAAGACGAAAGTCCAAGACTACAATTTTCACTTTTTCAACTAGAGTTGTGAGTGAAACCATCCCAAATATATAAGGCATACTCTATTTTGGGGCGAACTACACCTCTATAAAGAGCAAGCAACTGGGGTGGCGTAAAGAGATCAGTGTGTGGAAGGGAGAGAGAGAAAAAAATAGTCTTTATTAATCCTTGTGTGCTAGGGAGAGGGAGGGAAATCGGTTATTCTAATCAGCGTATAGAAAGGGGAGGGAAAGAAATCGGCTCTTCCAATCAGTGTGTGTGTGCGGAAAGGAGAAAGGAAAATCACTTTTTCTGATCAGTGTGTTGATGGAGGGAGAGAGGAAAATCTGCTCTTCTAATCATTGTGACGAAGGAAAGGCAAAGGAAAATCGATTTTTCTAATCAGTGTGTTGAAAGAGAGGGAAGTGAACTCTTTTAATCAGTGTGTGGAAGGGGAAGGAAGGGGAATCAACTTTTCTGATCAGACTGAAGGAGATAAAATTCGACCCTTCTTGAGGTGTTGGAGGGAGGAAAATGTAAAAGAAGTAAATCTATGATTAAAACTAGGTTAAAGGATCTAAATATCCAAATTTGTCCTAAAAATAATTTAATGACTTTTCTGCAGTTTTAGAAGACACTATTTTGGGAAATGATTAATTATTTAATTCCAACTTTAACATAATAATAAATAAAATAAGATTGTTTTTAATAACTTCTAGTTCTAACCTCTTAACATGTATTGCTTAGAAATGTGACAAAAAAACGTAAGACAAACCTATTCAGTTATTATTTAGGTTTTATATTCAGGATACCTGTACATTAAAAATTTAAATGGTATCGGCTAACAGTTATCGATAAAATGTTACCAACACGGATATCATGGTACCGGTTTATCTTATAATAATAATAATAATAATAATAATAATAATAATAATAATAATAATAATAATAATAATAAAAAATGATTATTAATATTATTAAAATTATTGAGATATATATATATATATATATATATATATATATATATATATATATATATATATATATATATATATATATATATATATATATATATATATATATATATATATATATATATATATATATAGTTCAAATACGTTTCTTCTTAGTGAACCTTGTACGTATAATAAACCACAATAATACTTTATTAATTTACGGCATATCTTATTTCTAATAATAAGATTATTATTATTATTATTATTATTATTATTATTAAAGAAAACTGTAACAAAAGAATGAGCAGAAAAATGTAAAAAAAAAAAATAAAAGTTCTTTTATTCAGCATGAATTTATTTTGAAGAAGGCATTTCGTTAGCTAATAAAAGTTGAAGAGAAAAGCCTTTATTCAGCTCCGTTGACGCAGAAGGACGCGTGATAACGAAATCTATTGTCTCCGAAAGCAAATTAAATTATCTCCTTTAATGAGCCCTTAAATCATTGCTAACAAATTTGGTTCCGCTTCTCATAATTGGATCGGAATATAAAATAAAGTTGGTAGCTCCGGAGGGATGAATTTGTTGATGAGCGTTTAAGGCTTTTATTTATGATGAAAGCATTATCGTAGTGAAATAATATTGGGGTTGCTTTTGGGTTTATGAGTTTGTTGATGTGCTGTTAAGATTTATTTATGGTAAAAGCAATGACGTTTTAATGTTGCTTTTAATTATTTGCGTTGTAGTGTTTGTTAATAGATATAGTTCTTTAGAGTTCTGTAAGAAAAGAAGGCATAGGATTAGCAAGCATGATAAATAGCAGAAAATTTTTATTTTACAGATCTAGTCTATAGAGTTTGCCGTTGTGACAGACATATTCATAAACACTCTTAACTTTGATGTTAACGGTTAATGATAAATGATAAATTCGACTTTCTTTAATTAATTTTTATCTCTTTTTCTACAAAGATTTTAGCTTTCAAAGGTTTCACTTTTATCACTAATCTTAGGATAAGAACGGAATGCTCAATTTTGTTAAGAAGTTATATGCAAGAAACTCTCAGTTGCATTTAAATAATTAGTTTACAGAGTATTGCAATGGATAAACGATACTACAACTACTACTAATATTAATAATAATAATAATAACAGTAAAAGAGTAAGTAGAAGATAATTACTAAGTCTGTCACTTAACATGAACATTTTCTTTTATCGGAACAAATATTCTTATAAAATTTGAGTATTATGTTCATTTCGTCAAGCAAACTAGCTCAATCTTTGTAAGTAATATGAACAATAAAATTATTGTATCAACATATTACTAAAATTTGAGACATTATACATGTCATCGTAATACATTGTATGTTATTAAACATGAACCAAGGTTTTATTGTATCAGAATATTTGCTAAATTTGAGATGATATGATTCATTTCATCATTTAAGCAGACATTATATCTGTATTTAGCCTGAAAAATAGATTCATTGCAATATATTCTCGAAATCTGAAACATTATGTATGTTATATTCACTCAAACTGTTGTGTGTGTGTTATCATCCTAAAATACAGTGATTTTACTTATTAAAAGAAAATTCATTCTTATATTTAAGAATTTTCATGAAAATAAGTCGTAAAGTGCTTAACAATATTAAAAATGTGAAAATTTTATATATATATATATATATATATATATATAATATATATATATATATATATATATATATATATATATATATATTATATATATATATATATATATATATATATATATATATGTTTGATTTTTAATTATTTAACCGCAAACATGCTTTAAGAAAATGTAGTAAACAACTGGAAACATGCAAAATGGAATAGAAAATTTATTGCTAAAACCTGTATACATTAGAGAAGATCTCTACAGAGCAATCAGAAAAATATATTCCATAGGATATTTGGATAATGATTTAAATACCTTCAATAAAAGATCTTCCAGTTCTGGGAACAAATACGGAACCTCTAAACATATGACAGCAGACATATTTTTTTTTAAACATCATCATCACTCACGGACAAAGCCTTATTCAAGGAGGGGGTGCTAAAGAAACAAAAGAATAAAAAAAAAATCTACAAGTTCCACCTAACGCAAACCTTAGGTGAGCACCGACGCGGACTTTAAAGATATTGAGATCAAATTCGGCAGGAAGCACAGAAGATGGGAAAGAGTTCCACAGAACAGAGGTTGCTGGAAAGGAGGAGGCACCACAGCGGACAAGCCTGGAGCTGCCTATGTCTACACAAAATTTATGTGCAGACATTTTACCCCTTGTGCTACGAGAACGCCATAAAGGTGGAGGTATACGAGTGGATAGCTTCCCTCGAGAATTTGCCGCTGTACTACCTATAGAAAAGAGACAAGGAATCAACGTAACGTTGCAAAGATAAAGAGTCAAGTGAATCAGAAAGAGCGGAACAGTTTTTAAGTCTTAGCCTTTGACTCTATCCTATCCAAAAGACGGGTGAAACCTGAGCCACCCCAGATATGAGAGCAGAACTACATACAAAGGCAGATGAGCCCCTAATATAATTGGAGTAGCTGCCAAGAAGAAAAAATTCTCGCAGTCTAAACAGAACTCGCAGCTTCTTTGAGGCCGCCCTAGCAACCATTGTGGTAGGAATATTTATGAAGGACAAGGATGTTTATATTGTCAACAGGAGAGACGGGAGAATCATCGAAAGAAATAGAAAAGTTAGGTGTCTTTGAGAGGGAGATTTCTAGGGGTTGAATTTCACAAGGTTAAGACGGCCCCACTGGGAAATTCTATCCAGATCTTCAAGAATGGAATCGGAAAGATGAAGACGTAAGGCAAATCTAGAAGCAAAGGAGAGAGAACATTTAAAGTGAGTAGAAGAATGGATGGTCGAGTCATCGGCATATGAATGGATAGTGTTAGATGAGCAGCTGAGATGAAAAGTAGGAATAGAGTAGGAGACAAGACAGAACCCTGAGGAACACCACTATTAACAGGAAAGGAAGAAGAAGTGGCTCCATCAAAAACAGCCAAAATGAACCGATTAGAAAGGAAGCTAGAGATAAGTAAACAAAGGGAAGGAGGAAACCCAAAGTAGGGGAGCTTGGAAAACAGTATATCACCAGCAGACCTCGAACGTCGAAGCCATACTGATGACCAGAAAGAAGGGAATGCGATTCCAGATGATCTAAGATCAAGAAGTGAGAGTTGAGAAGGGTTTCAAAGATCTTAGACAGAATACAAGTGAGAGCTATAGGGCGATAGTTGGAAGGATCAGAGCGGCTACCTTTCTTCGGAATAGACTGGACCAATGCGTTCTTCCAACACTGAGATAAAGTAATAGTATTGAAGCATAGAGAGAAAAGTTGAGCGCAGCTCAGAAGCACTCTACCTTAAAACTCGGGGAGGAATTGCCATCCGGGCCGCTTGCCTTCTTAACATTCATAAATTTCAAAAGCCCATGCACCTGATCAAATGTAATCACAGGTAATGGCATGGGACATCTGATAGGAGAGGAAGAAGGAGGAAGATTGCCGGAATCGTCCAAAGTTGAATTAAAGGAAAACAGGAGGGCGAAGAGGTTAGCCTTTTCAGTTGGAGTGTTAGCAACAGAACCATCAGAGCAAATAAGAGGAGGAAAGGAAGATTTACAGAAGTTGTTAAAGATGTTTTTGGCAAGAGGCCAGAAAGATTTATTAGTAGGAGTACATCTTCAGCACACCTTCGTTTTGTTAAAGTCTGATTTGCTCGTCGAAGGATATCCCTGCAACGATTTCGAGCTGAATAAAAATTAACAAAGTGATAGGAGGATAGTTTTTCCACTCTTGATACTCGATGTCGCTAGTCTGAATGACACGAGAGCCATTTGGTCAGTAATTCAAAATTACGTTCATACAGTTGGATGTTAATGTTATGTAAACCTATATACATACCAACACACATGCACGCAAGCCCACGCGTATATATATATATATATATATATATATATATATATATATATATATATATATATATATATATATATATAATATATATATATATATATATATATATATAATATATATAATAATTTTAATAAAACTATTTAATAAAAAAAAAAAAAAAAAAAAAAAAAAAAAAAAAAAAATATATATTTTAAAAGGAAAGTTGATATTTATGATAAGCCATACAAGATATTTTGGTCAAACAATAATATATATATATATATATATATATATATATATATATATATATATATATATATATATATATTATATATATATATATATATATATATATATATATATATATATATATATATATATATATATGACAAATTTTTTTAATGTTTTTTTATTTTATTTATTAATTTAATTTTATATAACATTGAAGTTTGCTAAAATAAAAGAATATAGTTATTTTGTTTATTATATAAGAGTGAAAAAATATTGATTTACTGCCAATAAATAAAAAAAAAAAAACTGTAAATATAAAGTGCTTTAACCTTCCAAACACGTATTATTTCTGGTGTGTTAGAACGTCTTTCGAAATGAAAAACCTAAAGAAAAATAGCGTCGTAGGGATAGGAATAGGAAGGTGATGATGTGATAGAGAGAGATTGGCATTTAATGAAAATAAATGTCAAGAATACAAAACCTTGAAGAGTACTACTGTCGATTCCTAAGAATAAACAATAGCCATCTACATCTGTAGAACGGCAGAAATATCATGTAGGGATTTCTGCACTAATTATATATATATATATATATATATATATATATATATATATATATATATATATATATATATATATATATATATATATATATATATATATATATATATATATATATATATATATATATATATATATATATATATATATATATATATATATATATATATATATATATATATATATATATATATATATATATATATATATATATATATATATATATATATATTATATATATATATTAGATGAACTTATCTCCAGAATTTCTTTATTAAAATTCAATTTATTTTATTTTATTTTATTGCAAATGTATTTTATTTGATTTTAAAATTTGATTATTATCATTTGGAAACTTCTTTAACTGGCAACTATGGCTCTGAGAACCCTTGGAAATCATTTGGTGCTGTCTGAAGGCATAAAAATACCTACATGACTATTTAATGACATTTCTTTTTTTATATTATAATTCTTTATTAAATTAAATCTCAGAACCATAGGAAGTTTCCAAATAATATTTAAAATAATATTCAAATTATGAAAATAAATTAAATACATTTACAATAAAATAAAATAAATTATAATAGTTTATATATATATATATATATATATATATATTATATATATATATATATATATATATATATATATATATATATATATATATATATATATATATATAGGAAAAACCGAAAACAAAGCAGTTAAAAGTTAAAAGTAAAATCTTTTTGGTCCTTTCTGAAAATAAATGGATATGAATTTTCAAAGATGAGCGTCGTAGTTTAAAACTTTTTAATGTGATTTTCAAACTTAATTTTCAAAATCAGAGATACGAAGATTACTTTTTTAAATTATTTACGCACAGTACGTGCAATCATGCATTTAAATTCTTGTATTACGTAGCGTATTCTCATATATTCACACCAACACCTCTCTCTCTCTTTCTCCGTGTGAATATATATATATATATATATATATATATATATATATATATATATTATATAATATATATATTATATATATATATATAATATATATATATATATATATAAAATATATATTAATATATATATATTATATAGATTAGATAGATAGATAGATAGATAGATATAGATAGATAGATAGATAGATAGATAGATAGATAGATAGATAGAGATAGATAGATAATAGATAGATAGATAGATAGATATAGATAGATAGATAGATAGATAGAATAGATAGATTAGATAGATAGATAGATAGATAGATAGATAGATAGATAGATAGATAGATAGATAGATAGATAGATAGATATAATAGATAAGATAGATAGATGATAGATAGATGATAGATAGATAGATAGATAGATAGATAGATAGATAGATAGATAGATAGATAGATAGATAGATAGATAGATAGATAGATAGATAGATAGATAGATAGATAGATAGATAGATAGATAGATAGATAGATAGATAGATAGATAGATAGATAGATAGATAGATAGATAGATAGATAGATAGATAGATAGATAGATAGATAGATAGATAGATAGATAGATAGAGATAGAGATAGAGATAGAGATAGAGATAGAGATAGAGATAGAGATAGAGAGAGAGAGAGAGAGAGAGAGAGAGAGAGAGAGAGCTTGTAGAGATGGAACTTAAATGAAGGCAATTTTTAAAGGTGCTAGAAGAGTGGTATGAGTGTCTTGAAGTGTTTTCTGTCCACAGTCGATGAGAAGGTTGAAATGATGTAGGAAATCCATTCTTAGGATGGGCATTGAAACTTCTGCAATGATGAAAGTCCAGTTGAATTCTCTTCGTAGCTGTGGAATGGTGATGCATGCCACTACTTCCCCAAAACACTTGATAGTCGAACCATTAGCCGCGGAACAGGTGATGTTTGAAGGATGCAGCGTCATGTTGGAAACCATGGAATTAGGTAAACTACTTATGGAAGCTCCATTGTCGAGTAGAAAGAATGTGGTTGTGACGAGGTTCTTGGTTTTGATGGTGAGGCTGTGAAATGGATATGGCACAGATATCAGTCCGCTCTTCTAGTTTTCCGACTGAGTAGATGACGAAGATCATGAAGGTGGTCTAGAATTTGGAAGGATATTTAATCCTGTTATTTGAGGCCATGCGCACTATGGTTTGCAATTTTTGGAGTTTGGACCATAAAAAAAACGTCCTCTACAGATTTTTGATCGTTGTGATGAAAATTCTCGAGACCATAAGAAGTCTTATTTGAAGGTTGCGGAGGTTTTGTTGTGTAGAAGCTACTGTAGATGAAGAGATAGCCATAACTGGAGTAGGTAGAGTCATGATCATTATGTCGTTAGCGAGGTCTCCCAGTTGTTTTAGCATGAGTGAGGTGTGAGAAGCCAATGCAGTTCGAATTTGACCAGGAAGAGTTTCCAAACATTGCATTCGGACGGTCTTCTCCGATGATTAATTTTCCGGCCTGTCTTAACATGTCCTGTAGATAGGTTGATGGTTTGCCACTATAGGTTTTTTTGGACATAAGATGGTTAAAAAGTCTGTTTTGACTTTTCAAAAGTGGCATTAGCCGCACTTTTCAAACGATCATAGTCCTCTGCTTCTAATTCTGCCTGTGGGATTCTGTCCAAGACTTCAATTGGAAGTTGTGATAACGCATGGAAGTACTTGGTTCGTGAAGTCGATTGGGCTTCCACGACACGAAACCACGTTGAAACGGAGGTTTCGGAGAAAATGGGCGACTTAATCTGGACGGCAGAGATGACTATACTTTCCTCTTTTTCTTGAGACTGCTGTTGATCGGGAGCCATGATGGCGGGTCAGCGAAGTCTTTGATATCCCGTGAAACTGGGTACAAACTTCTAGGGTCACGAGTTTTATAGTAGGCCCCTTGTCACCAGATTATATAGACCTGGTGTGGTCCTGGGAGATCGGTTCTATAGAAACCGGTGATATTATCTCTTAGGTGGCGTAGAGGCGAAGTATCTTCAGGAGGCTGGGTGTTTTTGGTGTCCTCTCGCTGACCGACATGCCGACTAGTAGGCGTGTGGTAGCCATCACTTCTCTTCAGGCCTTTGCAAAACCTGTCTCGGTTGGAAATGCCACTTCAAGGGAGGAACCACAGTCGAGGGCAAAAGGAACTGCCAAACTGTGGTATCCTTTGAAGGACGAAGGCGTCAGCAGCTGTTTCTTTAGAGGTATTCTTCTGGAGGAACTGCTGCTGCTTATAGCTTCTTCTAGCATGTAGATAAAGTGTATGTACAAATTAGGAATCCATTTAAATTATCTCAAAATGGGAAGGATGATTTGAGACAAGCAAATTGTTTTTCACTTTTAACTCTTTTTCATCAAAAACATACAAGAAACTTATTATTAAATTTCTTTCATAGAAATTAATTTAAAAAAAAAAAAAAGAATTATATTATTATTTACGGAAAATTTTATCTTAACAAAATTCATAAAATTTGAAATTACAACATTAACTTTTATTTATAATTAGAATATATATAAATATTGATATAAAACATATAAAGAAAATTAAATAAAATTGTTAAACATTAGAAATACGCGTCAAAAATCCTTGGAGGTGATCTTTCTTTTGTTTTTCTCTTTGGCGAAATTTTTTTATTGGTTAAATTTTAACCATCGTTTTGTCGTAATTACATTATTATCACTAAAGAATATATTCAACACAATATATTTTCCGATATACATCTTACTATTATAAATGTTTTATCATTTATTTATTTATTTATTTATTTTTTTTAGAAAAACACTCTATTAAAATCTTACTTAAAACATGTCACAAACATATTTTTTTAGAGAATATATATATATATATATATTATATATACTATATATATATATATATATATATATATATATATATATATATATATATATATATATATATATATATAATATATATTATATTAGGGATGGAGTGAAGTATCGGTATCGGTATCGGCAAGTATCGGCATATTTCCGATACCGGTATCGTATCGACCTTTTCAGTATCGGTATCGGTATCGGCAAAATTATGTAAAGGTATCGGTAAGTATCGGTATCCGATATCGGTATCGGTATCGGTATCGTAAAAATCGGAAAAAAAATAAATAAAAAAAAAAAAAATATATCTATATATATAAATATATAATATAATATATATATATATTATATATTATATATATATATATATATATATATATATATATATATATATATATATATATATTTTTATATTTTTTTTTTTTTTTTTTTTTTTTTTTTTTTTATTATATATATATATATATATATATATATATATATATATATATATATATATATATATAATATATATAATATAATATATATATATATATATATATATATATATATATATATATATATATATATATATATATATATATTATATATATATATATATATATATATATATATATATATATATATTATATATATATATATATATATATATATATATATATATATATATATATATATATATATATATATATATATATAATATAATATATATATATATATATATATATTATATATATATATATATATTTTATATATATAAAATATATATATTATATATATATATATATATATATATTATATTATATATATA
>SEYY01002724.1:90000-92500 GCA_009176605.1 Armadillidium nasatum
AAAACTCCATTTATAGCACCGACATACACTAAGTATATTTGCCCATTTTTAAGCGTTCTGATTTGATTTTTCATAAATGTTTAGTATTTTTAAAATTAATTTAACGCGTTGTGCTTCATGTAATTTATTTATTTAATTAGAACTGCGTTACATTAAAAAAAAAACACTAAATAATATAATTAAAAAAAGACGTTAATTAAAGTGAAACAAATAAATAAAAAAAACTGACATTTTTTCCTACCAATAAACGAAGCTCTAATATATATATATATATATATATATATATATATATATATATATATATATATATATATATATATATATATATATATATATATATATATATATATATATATATATATATTATATATATATATATATATATATATTATTTAAATTTTATTTAAAAAATAATATATATTATATAAACATTTAATTTTCAAATTTTATATATATATATATATATATATATATATATATATATATATATATATATATATATAATATAATATATATATATATATATATATATATATATATATATATATATATATATATATATATCTTACCATCCATCCTATTAGGTAGAACCTGTCATGTCTTGATCCTCCAGAAACCACTCCAGATATCCCGATCTTTCGAACAGTGCCGTCGCCTTCCACAAACTCCATCGTTTCACCCCTTGAGACAATAGCCTCCTACACAGCATCCCTCCATCTTTTTTTTTTTTTTTTTTGGGGGGGGGTCTTCCTTACTGGTTTTCGCGGGTACCTCCAGTTTTCCATTCTCAGCACATGTCCATACCATTTCAGTTGGTTTCTCTCTGTGCGCTAAGTTATTGGGAGTATTCCGAACTCTTCTCATATGATTCTACTCCTGACTCTATCCCTCAACGTTACTCCTCTTATCAATCCTAACACTCGCATCTCCGCAGCATCCATTCTACTCTTCTGTCTTGTATTTAGAACCCAACATTCTGAACGATATAGAATGGTTTTATATATTGTTACCTTTACCTCTACCGGTACAACAACGAGTACAACATTCCCACGTTCTTTGAGTTTTTCATTATTCTCTCTTCTAACTTTGAATTCAACCAACCCTTCTCATCAAATATCACCCCTAGATATTTGAAATTACTAATCTGCTTCACTTGAAGGTCCTTCAATTTATATCTCTGTGTTCTACATATATATATATATTATATATATATATATATATATATATATATATATATATATATATATATATATATATATATATATATATATATATATATATATATATATATATATATATATATATATATATATATATATATATATATATATATATATATATATATATATATATATATATATATATATATATATATATATATATATATATATATATATATATATATATATATATATATATATATATATATATATATATATATATATATATATATATATATATATATATATATATATATATATATATATATATTATATATATATATATATATATATATGGATTAAAAAGATTAATAATTACCAGATCAAAACACTGAACCTAAATTAATATTTCAAGATGTTGCAAAATTAAATTTAAAATTATTTAAAAATATTAATAAATTTAATTATACTTATTTTTCCACTGTATTTGCATTAAAAAATTTATTAAATAATAATATTTTATTAAAAATAAATAAAATTTCTATAAAAATTAAAATTCAATTATTCGATGATTAAATTTTTAAGTTGTTGACAATTTTTTTTTATTAATTTTTTATTATTAAATTGTTTGACAAATAGAGGAAAAAAAATTGGTAATTTTTTTTTTTTTTTTAATTAAATTATTAACCAATATTATTGAGTAAAAATTGCCAATTTCCATTTCTAATTAAAGTTTTTTCAGAGTTTAAAGTTAAAAAAAAAAGGTCCGACTCTAATTTTTAACATATTTACTTATTCAAGACAAACAAAACTTCACATTTACACACACGCGCTTGCTTGCTCAAAAAGACACACGCACTTATATATATATATATATATATATATATATATATATATATATATATATATATATTATATATATATATATATATATATATAATATATATATATATATATATATATATATATATATATATATATATATATACTAATTATAAAACAATAAAAAATAAAGTTAAAACAAAGGAAACAATAAATAGAAAAGAAGATAACAAGTAACAAGGATAAAAGAACCACGAACGTTTCAGGAAACTAACTCTTCTCTCTCATCAGCGCAATTGAGGACAGAAGGCAGAAAACAAAAGTAAGAAGCTTCACGTTGCCAGAAGTTCAAAAAATAAAAAATTACTCAACATGGAGGATACCAAATCTGGCACCTATTGCGTATGTGGAAAAACTTTTTAAAAATGCTCTTCAAATAACCTAAAAGAACAGGTGTCTATATCAAAAAAAAGCCTGAAGAAGTATTGAAATTATCTAGAGTTTTAATAAAAAAGGAT
>SEYY01002724.1:95000-97500 GCA_009176605.1 Armadillidium nasatum
CGCTTTATTCCTAAACGTGAAAGAGTAATTTTGAAATTGGGGAATTTTTTTTTTTTTTTCATTTTTTTTTTTTTTTTTTTTTTTTTTAATAAAGATAAAACAAATTCTACGGAAAATGCGACAAATGTTTCGTTTTTGAAAATGAAATTGGTGTGGGAGGAAGATTGGTTTAGGCGTAAAATTTAAGTTAAGGCTTAGTAAAATGGTGTACAATGTTATTGTTATTGTTATAATTCTGGAGAGTTTCATTAACGTTATTTAAACAAAACAATTTTAATATTTAATGAAATTTTGTTTTTATTCCTATTTCCGTTCACGAAACTTTCAAATCTCGATAAAGATTTTGGACACACACAACACACACCCACACATTATATATATATATATATATATATATATATATATATATAATATATATATATATATATATATATATATATATATATATATATATATATATATATATATATATATATATATATATATATATATATATATATATATATATATATATATATGCCAGACTGCACTTTAGGATCCATACATATTTAAAAAACTACTAAACGTACGTTAAAAGGATAAGATTTTTGGAATCCTTGAAGAATTTTGATAAGGAAAAATTGGGAATTAAAAAAAAACATTAATTTTATTAACTACGTAATTTATAGTTTTTTTAGATAAAATGGACGACATCGTACTTCTGGAAGCGTCTTTTTATGTCAAATTCCGAGAATTTAAGGTTGCATAAATTTCTCAAATACGTAGAAAATTGTAACAAAAATGTAATATATATATATATATATATATATATATATATATATATATATATATATATATATATATATATATATATATATATATATATATATATGGTGTAATATGGCAGTAGGCTACGATCCTACGGCAACATAGCACCTATCGGTTAGGCCACAATCCAACGGCAATCTTCGGTCGTCAGGTTAAATAAGTTGAAATAAGTTCGTTAAAAAAAACAAAAATCTTACTAATAATAAAAATAATGACAGATTTTTCTTAATTATCGTACAAAACCGAAATATTTTAACTTATTTTCACATCTTTTATTATTTTCCTTTATCAAAATTCTTCAAGGATTCCTAAAATGTTATCCTTTTTAACGTACGTTTAGTAGTTTTCGAAATATGTATGGATCCTAAAGTGCAGTCTGACCATATATATATATATATATATATATATATATATATATATATATATATATATATATATATATATATATATATATATATATATATATATATATATATATATATATATATATATATATATATATATATATATACACGAAAGCTTAATAAAATCTTTTTGCATTTTCATAATTTTTGCAAGAGATGAAGTCGAAAAATAATTTTCAAAAAAAGTACTCTTACGCTTCCTTTTATTAAAATTTCAGACTTATCTACTATATATATATATATATATATATATATATATATATATATATATATATATATATATATATATATATATATATATATATATATATATATATATATATATATATATATATATATATATATATACTGTACACCATATCCCGCAAGATGCAGCGTTGCGTCGGCTATAGAAACTTCATATTTCTGCAACCATACGTGGGACGAAAATACTGGTAAAAAGGTTTTCAGCCTTTAGAACCATGCGAAGAATAATCCTTCATTTGTCCTGACTGTGTCAAAATCCCCATCCTTTATCGACCAGATGTAACCTAGAAGTTCCAATAATTCTTAATTCTAAATATTACTTCGCTGAAAGTTATTTAAAAGAACCTAATTAACAATTTTGTTGCTTCACAGATGATTTATATTTAAAATTACTAAAACGACCTGGCTCGGAAATTTTGTTGTTCCTCTTTAATTTGCTAAAATACTAATTTTGATTTAACTTATTTTAATATCAAATGTTAAATTCAATAAAAAATTTTAAATATTTTCTTCGATTCCTAAAATTTTTCATTTACTTCTAAATAACAATCTGGATTTACTTCGTGCATTTAGTCTATTCTTTCCTTTCTTCGTACGAAAAAACTTTAACATTTCTTCAGAAGACATCAGATCTTTAGACCACTTTATAATCGTTTCTGACTCTTATCTTTTACTCTTTCCCAGCTGTTCCTAACACGTCCGAATCCGACAGCAGTCATATATATATATATATATATATATATATATATATATATATATATATATATATATATATATATATATATATATATATATATATATATATATATATATATATATATATATATATATATATATATATATATATATATGCGTGCGTGCGTGCTTATGAGGGAGATCACACAAATTTTGCCTTTTTAAATCAATTTTTCTTTTTTAATATTTAAAAAAATGGCAATTTTGAATAAATAAATAAAATTCAAATCTAAAAAGTTTAATTTTTGTTACGTAGTATTTTCTACATGGAAAGAATATTTAATTTACAACTGCTGACATTTCTATAT
>SEYY01002724.1:102500-105000 GCA_009176605.1 Armadillidium nasatum
CCGTCGAATTGTTGCGTCACTCTCTCTAATTCTATCGCTATATTATAATGGACACTGATCTTATGAACTCTTCTGTCGCATTCCTCCTTTATTGAGAAAAACTAGTACGACACTTCTTTTTACACAGTTTCTTCCTTTTTCTGTCCAACTCTTTTACCGCTATGCTCAATCTTTCATATACTCTACCGGTAAAGTCTGGAACACACTCTTTATCTATATTTCCAACTTTCTTTGGTTTGTACGCATTGAAACCCCATTCGTCTGTGCATGTCGGCCTTTGATTGGACTTTCCTTTTGAAATTCCCCTAGCTCTGTTGGGAATAAGTAAATCTTTGGGGTTTGCCTACCAGACGAGATATATATATATATATATATATATATATATATATATATATATATATATATATATATATATATATATATATATATATATATATATATATATATATATATATATATATATATATATATATATATATATATATATATATATATATATAGTTTTTCCAATTTTTTTTTATCCTATCCTTTTACGCTCCCTTTAATATTTTTGTTGTATAAGTTTCCTAGGATATTCTTGGCTTTGATTATATTTAAATTTTAATTTAAATTACACCGTAACCAATTCATAAAAGCTAAAAAAAAGCTAAATCTAGCATTTTTGATAGTATGAATTAGGAAGTGGACGAAAGAACAAACACACTCTTGGATATAAAAGGAATTCAAAGGATTATGAATGAAAAAGTGTCATGAGTGAATTTCTGAAGAAATACTTGAGAAGATAAATAAAGGAGAACAGGAGTTGATAGTTGAACGACAAAAATGAAGAATGCATGAAATGAATAAATGAAAGCTTGAAGGAATTCACAAGAATATGGAGGTAAGAGTACGGGAGTGAATAGATGAAAGAATACACTAGTATGAAGAAATACAAGAGCGGATAAATAAGGGAATGGATGCATGAAGGAGTACGGGAGTGGTGGATGAAGGTAATCAAAAGTGGAGAGATGAAGTAGTATACAAGTGAGACGATAAAAGAGAACATGAGTGGATAAATGAAGGAGTACAAGAGTCAGTAAAGAAAGGAGTATAAGAGTATATAAATGAAGGAGTACATAGGTAGATAGATGAAGGAATACCAGAGTAGATGCATAAAACAGTACATATACAGGAATGATGGTATAAAGTAGTAACCAAGGGGTAGATTTACGAAGGAGTACATGAATAAAGAACTACACGAGTTAACGGATGAAGGAGTACAGGCAAGTGTAGTATTAACGAAGAATACATGAATGGATGTATGAAAGAATACACGAGTGTATAAATGATGAGTAAATGAAGAATGAAGAGATACAGGAATGAATACACGAATGGGCGAATGAAAGAAATGGTCGAATGGATGAATGAAAGGTAAACGTGAGTGGATTAATGAAAGAGTTAAAAAGAGTGGATAAATATAGGATCAAATGAGCGAATAGATAATTATCTCTAAAAAAAGATATGAACATATTGAAAATGGAGAAAGATATTTTATTTTTAAAAATGTTCACATCTTTCGGATATTGCCCTATTCGAGGAGAACTTCTCTGGTTAGATTCTACCTAGGATGTAAATAAGAGATTGAACCAGAAAAAAATGATAAGCTATGAAAAGTAATATAAAAATAAATTATATTAAAATAAACTTACAGCAAGTCAGTTGATAAGATTAATAAATATAGACAGATAAGTAGACCAAAGTAGAACTCTATTAACTGGTGAATAAGGTATTTGAGGAAGAAAATGATTATTTATAAACGATATCGAAGTTAAATTTCATGATATTGATAGAAAACAAATCAGAAATTAAAGGACAATTTGTTATAAAAAAAAATATATAAATAAACTGATTATAATATTGATATGTAAATTTTATGTAAAAAAAAAAAGTAATGACAACATACATTTGAATATATTCATAGAAATATAAGAAAATAAAAAATAGTATAAAGCTGGAGAAGGGTGGATGGTTATGATGTCTGGGGTGCGAAAAGAGGAGTGGACGAACAGGTAGGAAGAAAGGTGGACAAAAAAAGAAAAGCAGAACAGATAGATATAAAAGAAAGAAATATAAAAGAAAGAAAGAGAACAGACGGAGAGATGGAAGGTCAAACGAGCTGACTTACTGGCAGACAGACGGGCGTGTGGTAGGCGCATTGAATTAGCAAAACAAATATGTGGATTGATGTATAAATGGATAGTTAAAAATAAAATAAAAGTTAAAACAAAAGTACAAGATTATTTTAGGTTACTATCGATAAGATAAATGATAATTTAACGAGAGAAATGAATAATGGAATTTATTCGGATAAAAAGAAGCAAAAATTCATTGCCGAAGCTGACTCATGAATATTTATATTTCTTTTTATTAAAATGAAAGTAAAATCCCTACATTTTTAATCAATGAAACTATTAATATTCTGCTCACAGAATATATATATATATATATATATATATATATA